>PVJA010054155.1:0-11685 GCA_004027025.1 Myocastor coypus
AAAAAAAAAAAAAAAAAAAAAAAAAAGAATGTTTTGTTATACAGGTCTTGCTTTGACTTGCCCTTGATCACCCAGGGGGGGAAAAAAAAAAAAGCTTAATTACAATGCATGAAACACAGAGCTAGATTGGTGAGATGAGCTTTAGGAGGCTTAGATCAATAGCCTCCAATATTACAAGCTTCACTGGTGGCCCACTGCAATTGCAGAACATTTGACTGTGTGCATCTGCTTCCTCTTAGTCCAAAGAGAAGAATTTTCTTTTCCTTTCTTCTTCTTCTTCTTTTTTTCTTTCCTTTCCTTTTTTTTTCTTCTTCTTAGCAACATTAATAGGGTGGTGGGTCATGCCCACACACTGTGCTCTGTAAAACTATTGTGAGGACAATATGCAATGTGTCAACTTTTAAAATAAGAAAGGGGAAAAGAAAAAAAAAGTAATGTTGATTGAATGTGTGAATGTTTAATTGTTTGACCAATCTTATATACCTATATGTATTAATCTAAACTGATCTGATGATGAAAATATGTAATATAACCATTGTTAAATTTATACAATAAAAATATTAAATTTTAAAAAAGAATAAAATATAAAACATAGAAAACTCACAGAGTTTCACCTAGCCCATGTACAGGTAAGCCCATGATGTGACGAACACACTATTATTGTCATTGTTATTCTGGAGGTAGCAAACTTGACTTGCTAGAACTGGGGTAGACATGAGATGACCCACATTGCAGTGTGAACAGGCTGACCTTCAGTAGACAGGCAACACCCTTGCTAGCATCAGTTTATTTACCTATAAAAGGAAGTTCATGTTATCTTTTCTGACAGAAAATTAGATTAAGTAAAGATAAAGAATGTCACAGTATTCTCAGCTCATTCTGTGAAAGTCATTCAAAGCCACATAAACCTGAGGCAACTTCTGTCTGGGCCAGTGAGCCCCTCTCGGCCCAGGAAAGCTGGGCTTCCTCTCAATTTGTGTACAGCGGTCCCTCCACCCAGCTCGATGGAATACAAACAGGTTGCAGTTGGACAGGGCCACGCTGAACACAGAGAGGAGAGACGTCACAGCACTTGGCACGCATTCCTTAAGGACATATCAGTTTCCAAAGCAATGGCAAGGGCAACCACAGTGGGCAAATTTGGCAGGGACTTGCATGGAAAGCAGAGGTAAAGGGCCGAATCATGCAGGAGGAGCAAACTGGAAAGAAAGAGGACTTCTGCCGTGAAGGCCACCAGGCTCTTACAAAGAATTTCTTCCTCACCCTATAAAAACCATCGGTGGAATTAACTGATGACTCACGATCTTGCACTTGCCAGACAGGCACTTGTGCCACGGAGCTATCTCCCCAGCCCTGAAGGAATATGTTCTTTCAAGTTCTTTTTCTTTTAAAACTCAGCTACACTATAACCTTTAAGTATTTTTAAATAATTGACCTTTTCTTAGTTGTTGAAGGTGTGCTAGACCATCAACTTACAAATTTAGCAAGGATTCATGTCTTGGAAAAATCAAATTAGAACTTTCTTCACTTCACCCAGGAGTTATTTTGAACCTTTCAGTTTCCCTTGGATAACTGCGTGAAGAAAACAGTCTCACGCTGCTAAGTTGATTCTGAGGTAGGGTTTCTATGGAGACTCCAAGTTCAACTCAAATTCTTCTTTCCCTTTTTGTTCATTGACCTAAGATGCAGGACAAGGTTTTCAAGAATCTAGAAAATATTTTTCTGGGTTATTCTCTACACTTTTGATAATTTTCCAGGAAGGGGAGCAAATAGCAAAGGCCAGGCAGCCCTGTCACTATGTGCTAGCTGGTCTGAAATGAGATTTATCTGGTTTGGAAGGAAAACCAATTCTACTAAGCAAAGATCGAAATAAGGATGCCAAAGTTCATCTATAACAAGACTAACAATTCTTTTAAAATCTATTTCATTTATTAATTTTTTAGTACTAGAGGTCAACCCCAGGGTCTTTCACTGAGCTACATTCCTAGCACTTTATTTATGTTTCATGTCATATTTAGTTGCCAGGGCTGGACTGATCACCCTTGACAATCCTCTGTCTCAACCTCCCAGAGTGGTAGGTGGAAGGGCTGTACCACCGTGCCCAGTTACCTTCTTAACTTTGACATTTATTTGTTTTATTTTATATTTTATATTATGGCCAGCTGAGCTTGACCTGGGGGGTGAGACTGGCACAACATGTGGTGCCAGAGATTGAACTGTGGTCCCTGTGGTTGCCTAAGCTTTCCTAAGCAGGCACTTTAGACCACTGAACCACCTCGCTGGCCCCAACTTCTTAAATTTGAATGTTCTCACCAACCACCCACAAATCTGGCTAAGCCTGACGTGGTAGATCTGGATCAAAGCCTGTGGTTCTGATTCTGTGTTCTAAGTAGCAATGGGCTGACACTGGTCCAAAGACTACCCATTTGGGTGGCAAGAGGTCAAAGCAGGGCTAGAAACAGCAGAGTATTTTTTATCAAATCTTTTTATCTTTTTATCAAACTTTTTTATCAAAACCTTTTTATCAAATCTTATCCATTGAAAAGAAAGTAAATTTATAATGACTATAAATTCTGAACAATATGAGCATGAAATATGCCACACTGGCTGTTATGCTTTATGTCTAGTTGTCCCCCCAAAGCTTCATGCAATCATGGGGCAGGGACTTCTATAGATTGAGACTCAACTCATGAGTCACTGGGATTATTATGTGTTTTAGTACTGATGACATTATGGGTCTGAATATTGCTGGGAATTAGGGTTGGCCTGAGGCAGATAGGCTAAGGCAGAGAGCCTGATGTAATATAAAGAGAGACAGAGGCAGACTCACGCTGTTGCTGTCTGCTGCCCTGGTTGGTCTGTCACCATATTGTTGCTGTTCTGCCGCCATGAACTGCTGCTCTCTGCCATGTGCCAGTCAGCCTTGGAGCCAGCCAAATATGGACTGAAACCTCTGGTAACTGTGAGTGAGCTAAATAAACCTTTCCTTCCTCTATTTTGAGCATCATGTATTTGTCCCAGCAACGATAGAAGAGTAACTAAGACAGAATTTGGTACCAGAGAAGTGGGGTCATTGCTGTGGCTATACCTGACAATGTGAATTACAAGCTTTTGAGAATGGCTTACAGGAAGAGATAGGAAAGGTACAGAGATGTTGCCTACATGCAAAGAGCTAGAAAAGCTTCGGCTGTTCTATAGGGGAGATTCTGATCAGAGCTTAGACCAGAAGACTGACAGAAGGCCTGCCTGTAAAGACCAGGCTGAGGAGGTTTCTGCTGGGAAAAAGGACAGCATTGGTCATTGAACTCCAGAGGATTTGTGCTATGGATTGACTGAAAGTCTGTTGGAATTTTGCTAGTGCCCAAAGACTTTGCCTAAGACGGAGATTAAGCATGGTGGACTGATTAATCTTTCAAGAGATATTTCAAAGCAGCAAACTATTGAGGTGGTGGCATGGTTGTGATTGGTGGCTTTTAGCCAGATTTATGTTGAAAATCAAGAACAATGAGCCAAGAAGGATGATTTAAAATGTGAGTTTGGCAAGAAAGGAAATATCAAGAAAGCTGTGGACTGCAAAGATGGAGCTGAGAGAATCTCCATTGCTGAGAAGGAACCAGAGAATCAAAAGGATGACCTGAGGGCATCACAAGAGGCGGCAGCTCTCCACCCTTTGCAGCCTCAGAATTGCAAAGGAGAGAGGCTTTGACTTAAGAAAAAAATCAGAGACCCAAGTACCAGAATGGCAGCAGTGGCCAAACCAGGTACCAAAATGGCACCAGAATGGAGAATTTGTTTCTCAGAATCAATGTCAGGGTGTTCATCAATCCAGGCACTCCACCTCTACAAACAAGAGAGAAGGAAGCCTGGCTACTGCTCCAGCTGGCAGGAGACCTTGGAATCATTCATGTGGCAGTTGTTTTAGGTGCATTGAGAATGCAGGATTTCTTAGGTTAAGAAGGCTTCTACCTCAATTTCAGAAAAAGGCCTGGGAGACCAAGCAGTGTGCCCCCTGAGAGGGCAGTGTGAAGTTGTATGTGAGAAGCCTGTTCAGTGGAAACCCCAGAAAGCCAGGAATGTGGATCATGCAAAGAGGGAGCAAAGCTGGCCTAAGAGACAAGCCATGGAAACCACCATCAAGAGTGCCTTAGGGACAGAGCTGCATGGAGCCCACAACTCCATGCAGACTCTTTTGGATGCTCTAGTTGGAACTATGGGATTTAATGTTTACCCTGTTAGATTTTGGAGTAATGTTGGTCCCAATGTTTTGTATTACCCTGCTGTTTGCAACTTTTGCAATTGTAATAGTTATCTTATGCCTTTGAATGTTGGATATGTTTAACTTTTCTTTTGTACAGGAGCTCACAGTTGAGAGTTTGTGTTGGATCTTGGAGGAGACTTGGGATTTGGACTTTTCAGAAATGTTGAAACTGTTGGGACTTTGGCAACTCTTCCAGATCGACTAAAATGTCTTTTTTACAAAGGGATATGTATGAGACTTGGGTTTTCCAAGGGCAGAATGTTATGGTTTATGTCTAGTTGTCCCCCCAAAGCCTCATGAAATTATGGGGTGGGGACTTCTATAGACTGAGACTCGGCTCATGAGTCACTGGGTGTTATGGTTTAATCTAGCTGTTCCCCCAAAGCCTCATGAGTCAGGGGGTGGGGACTTCTACAGTTTGAGACTTGATCCATGATCCCTGGGATTATGGCTTTTAGTACTGGTGGGATTATGGGTCTAAGTACTTCTGGAATTATGGGTGTAGCCTAAGGTGAAGGCTGAGGTGGAAAGCCTGAATGTAATATAAAGAGAGACAGAGAGACAGACTAGAGCTGTTGCTGCTGTTGCTGCCTTGATTGGTTGGCTGCCTCTGCCACCATTTTGTTGCTGTTCCGCTGCCATGAACTGAATTCTCTCTGCTCTGTTCCTCTCAGCCTTGGGCCAGCTGAATATGGACTGAAACCTCCAGTAACTGTGAGCTAAATAAACCTTCCCTTCCTTCATTTTGAGTGTCAGGTATTTGTTTCACCAACGAGTGAAAAGTAACTAAGACACTGGGATTATTATGTACCTTAGCACTGATGACATTTTGGGTCTGAATACTGCTAGGAATTAGGGTTGGCCTGAGGCAGATAGGCTAATGCAGAGAACCTGATGTAATATAAAGAGAGACAGAGAGACAGACTCATGCTGTTGCTGTCTGCTGCCCTGATTGGTCTGTCACCATATTGTTGCTGTTCCACCGCCATGAACTGCTGCTCTCTGCCATGTGCCACTCAGCCTTAGAGCCAGCCAAATATGGACTGAAACCTCCAGTAACTATGAGCTAAATAAACCTTTCTTCCTTCATTGTGGGTGTCGGGTATTTGTCCCAGCAACGATAGAAGAATAACTAAGACACTGGCACAAATCCAATCCGCAGCTTGGTCCACCAGGCTATAAAAATACCCACATGGTCAGTGACACGTACAGCTGGCAAGGCCCAGACCTGTGGCATACAGGTATCTTAGCGACTTTGAGATACCACAGTGGCCATCCTGACTGTAATTCTGTAGTGATAAACAGGTGAAGAGCAGAAAGCAGTACAGATTTGTTGTCTCCTAGGACATATGAAGCTTCCCTGGAAAATGAATTTTATGACACTGGTAAGGATCTGGAGCACAGTAGTCCCTTGTCACCAGGTCTCCAAAGACCCCATCGGAGCAGAGCGCCCTGGCTTAGAGCTTCTGCTCACATGTGGGTGCTGCACTCGCCTTGCTCATGTTGTAAGTATCCACCGGTGCCCACATTCATGCCTCCTTTTCTGTTCATGCCATGGAGCCCTTTTCTTTCACCAATTCCCCCTTCAGCACCTAGTGTTGCTCAGCTGAAAACCATGTATGAACAATCACCTTAAAATGAAAAAAGAAGCCCTCCAGCAAAAACCCAACACCTGGGAAAGGAATTTAACTTGGTGACTACAAGCACCCTCTAAGACATTTTTATTTTGTGCTTGGTTGCAGTCAACAGCTAGGATGTTCACTTTCAGAAGGCCAAGTTCAGAGGTGGCCGAAGACACTTGATTTTCCCCCCTCAACACCTTGAAATTTTCCTGTTCTCAGAAATACAACACAATTGTACCTTTTACAAAGTACATAATTAGCCAAGCTTTGACGTCTATGCCACTGCAATCAGAAATTGTGTACCATGTGTCCTATTCAGAAGATTCTAGAGTAGCATGTTGACCCTTGAGTCAAATGTTTTTAAATGATTCTTTTCTAAAAAACAGATTTTGTGGCACGTTAAAATTATCTAGGATTTAAATCTCAGGGCCCATCAATGTAGGTTTAATGGAATATACCTGAATAAATGCATATACTTTCTATGGCTGCCTTTGGCTGCAGTCACAGTTGAGAATCTGAAACATAGGCCATACGGCAAGAACTGTGAGCTATGAATTATGTCCTCCTAATCTTCCTGTGCTAAAGTCCAAACTGCCAGCACCTTAGAACGTGACCTTAGTTGAAAAGAGTTTTTATGAAGATTACAATAAAGTTAAACTGAGGTCCATAGAGCCAGTCGCCATCCAGTATGACTTATACTGTGCTTTGAATGGGAAAGGCCCCCAAGGGCTTGTCAAAGGCTGGGTCTCTGTTCTGTAGTGTTACTAGAGTCTTAGTAGTGGAGGAAGTTAGATCACTGGAGTGTTGCCCTTGAAGGGGACATTAAGACCCCAGTCCTCTCTCCTGCCGCTTTTCACTTCTTATGACACAAGCAGCCTTGCTTGGAAAGGTCCCCTGCCAGGAGGGCCTATGCTGCCCTAGGCCCAAAAGCAACAGAGAGAAATCAACCGTGAGGCCAAAACTCCAACACCGTGAGCCACAGTAAATCTGTCCTCCTCACAAGTTGGCTATCTCAGATATTTTATCACAGTGACAGAAAGCTGACTTGTATGCAACTGATGTCCTTACAAAAGGGAAAAATTTTGCATAAGTACAGACAGAAAGAAGGCAAAGAGAGAAAAGGCAGTCATGCACAAATGAGGAGATAAGCCTGGAACAGATCTTTTCCTTGTCTTCCTCAGAGGTAAACAACCCCTTCCATACTTTGATCTCAGACTTCTACCCACAGCTACAAGACAGTACGTCTCTGCTTTTAACCCACCAGGTCTGGTGCTTTGTCATATCAATGCTAGCCAACTAACACAGCTAGCAAAACCCAAAGTCTTTACCACTTGGAACTCCACAGATAGAGCTTGCTGACCCCTGCTCCAAATGACTGGTGTTTATGTTCAGCACCTTGGAGCTAGCAAGCACACACTTGGTGACCAGTAACAGAGGCTTTGGAAATCTTTCCTTTGGTGAACCTGCCCTCTGTGGCACCCCACTCTAGCGTGAAACCATTGCTCTCTGGCACACCTGTTCAGAATAGCCTAGGGATACCACATTGCCTATCACAAAACAGGATCCTCCAACAAGCCCAATTCAGCGCAGATTGTTCCAAGCCAGAAGGACAGTGAATTTGTCCGTACACTCCATGAATGTAAGCATCCCAGAGGATGGAAGGACAGGAGAGGAGAGAGAAATTTGAATCTTAAATTCATTTCTGAACTTTTCAATGCAGTATGGCACACTATATCCAGAATACCCCAGCCAGGCTCTGAGAAGACCCAGGTTTTTAAAAGCTGCCTCTTCTCCTTCGGATCTTTCCATAGATCCAGTCGACTCTCTGAGATGTTATTACAAGAGAAAACAACAAGTGAATTCTATCAGCAAACTGGTTTTCGGTAGTCTGACTTCTTCTATCTTCATGTGAGCAGAAACTGGCACAGTGTTATTAATAAAAATCAGAGCAGAGCAGGAATACTAATGTTAATGATGACTAACACGTGTCAAGTATTTGTTACCCGCCCTGGCATTGGGCAAAATTCTTTCTGTGAATAATATGATTTAATCATAACAGCAATCCTATAAAATGAAAAGTATGTTTTCACTCCACTTAACTGATAGACAAATTGAAGTTGGAAAATTAACTCACTCAAATCATAGATCTAGAACGTGGGAGCTAGGGATCAAAACCAAGACAGCTGATATCAAAAGTCGAGGCTTTGGACCAGAGGGCACTGGCCCAGCACTGTCCATATGTGAAAAGGCAGTGTCTTTTTTTGGTGCCATCCCCTAATTTTTAGCAACGTGAAAAACTGACAGTGGTCTCTTTTTCTCTATGGTAGGCAAGTCTGTTTGTTTTGATACTTGGGCACTGGACAAGACTGTCCCTACTAGGGTCAGATCATACTTAAAATAGCCAACAACATACCTGCAAGGCCCCTACTCACTCCCAGGCCAACCATCTCCTTTACCAGGCTCCCACAGAGCTCCCCGACATGGGCTACTGTCCTGCTGCCCAAATCTCCTCAAGGTCAGGTAGCAGGCAATTAGGGACACCCCTATGCTCTGCGGTTTACTGAAATTATTGAAACTACTCCATCCTAAATGTGCTATCCCACCTCACGTCATCTCTCCTGCAGACACCACAGTCAGAGATTTGGCTCTGATTTTGCCCTTCGGCCTCCTGGCTGGCCTGGAGCTTCCATGTGTGGTCAGGTGGTGCAGGACAAGCCTCTTGCTCTTAGGAGCTGCCAGTCAGAAACTGTCTTGTCAGTGGCAGCCAACTACCCATCTGTTGGCCTCGCCCTACATGAACAGCATTAAAATGTACATCTGGAGCTCCTGTATCAAAAAGGATACAGGCCCAAAATGACCAGTCAGAGCCTCCCCTGATGACTTTTACCAACAAAAATGCTCAGAAATGTGACTCAGAAAGGAATATAATGCAGCATTTCATAAGCTTTTATATTGTTTTTCTGCTTGCCCAAGGCCTGAGCAGCCTGGTATTGAAATGAGTTTCTCCTGGAGTCTTCCAGCATTCCTGCAAAGTAAAGGCAAAGACAGGAACTCTCACCTGTGTCATGAATGGGACTCTTTAGTCTAAGATGAGGGCAGGAAACTTTAAATCAACGTAGAGTAGACAGAGAGCTTAGACAGCACCATTCCTTCCCTTGCCTGCCTGGACCTTGGGTCCGCCCATAGGAATGGGTGCACGACTGTGGTTAGCAGGCCAGGCCATGCCTCCCCCAGATGCTGGCTGCCTGTGCATGCTAGCCCAGGGCTTTCTTCTGAAGGTCATAGCCAGTGTTCAGCTTTACTGCCAGCATTCGTTTGCTAAGAGACACTCTTGTTTACAAGCAAAGCAAATGATTTGCTGCCCACCAGCGCAGGGCACTGCTTCAAAGAAAGCCTGAATCACCACCACTAGTCCATGAGACCCAAGGCCCAGAAACTGGGTTGTGCTATGCATCTGCACTGGAACAAAAGGCTGGGGGGAAAATCCAGATTGTGCTGGGCACAGCTTATCAAACCCGTTCATCTGGCAAGCGGAGTTATGACCAGTGACCTTCTGTACTTGCGTGACCCATGCAAATTCATCCACGCCACATTTTCAGCCTGAGTAAACAAGACCCTGCGAGACTGGGGATTTGTGGGCATCCGCAGCACCAAGTTAACCAACAGCTGGTTAAGCACGTTCCAGATTCAGCGAAGCAGAGGCTCCAAGATTAAAAGAAAAGAATTTTTTGGTAAGATGCTGATATTTAATGTTTTAAGAGATTAGAAAATCATCACAGAAAAAAATGAAAAGGTTGTCAGGGTTCCTTACGCTCATTCTGAAAGCTAATTTTGAAAATTTTGGATCATATATCTGAAAGTAAAAAGGGAGAAGTATAATTTCCGTCAAGGTTCAGGGTTCCTAAACTTAACCCAAAGGCTGGATCAGAGTATAGCCTTTGAATCTTCATCAGTGTGCTGTGTTTCAGCCACTCGGTTTGTGGGATGAGTTGGCCACACCAAGGTATTTTCACAAGCTGTGAAGCAAACGTCTCTTGGGTGCATGCTGCCATAAAAGGGGGATTTGACATGTGTGGGCGTGTAGGACCCACAGGGAGCGTCGCACACCGGCCTGCAGGTCCCCAGTGCAGCGTGCTGGGGGCAGAGGGGCGTGGAAGGGAGCTCCGATCCCAAGGAGAGGCTGAGGGAAAGCCTCACTGCTAGCGAAACTCTGAGCAGCCCTGGCTAGCAAAGGACAACAGCCCCTGTGACATTTCTGCCACACCTCCCCTCACCACCCGGAAGTTTCTCACATGTCGTCAGACACAGGACACACTGGAAGAGTTCTCAGCTCCAGGGAAAGCAGCACCAAGTGATGGCACAGCAAGAGTTCAGATCTCGTTATCCAAGAGGGCAGGAGGAGGACCATGGGATCAGGGCCGGTGAGCTTCCAGGAAGGGATTTATGTAGACAAGAAGAAATATGAAAAAACCCAAATCTTCACTTTTTTCCCCAAGTTTAACTCTGCTCCAAGAGACTTGTGAAAGCATAACTGTACCAAGTTCCTTTCTACACCACTAGAGGGAAATCTCGCCCACCTGATTAGACTTGGTTTCTTTTTGCTAAAAAATACACATAATCAGAGAATCAAAATTTTAACACTGAAAATACTTTGAGATATTATCTTGCTTGGTCCTTCCCACCCTTTCACATGTTTAAAAGCTAGCCAAGTCTATATAGTCAGAAAAGTCTAGAAAAGCAAAACCAGTTATGTTCACTAGGCAGCAGCATCTACAGTTGAAAAAATTGTCTTAACGCTCATCTGAATCCCTTCCAGGGCAGCTTGAGTTTATTTCCTCAAATTACATATTCATTAGCTATGGAGAACAGCTGGCCACTCTTTTCTGCCTTGTCTTGTTTTTTAAATTCCCAACAGGCTCCAAGTCACGCCTCTTTTCTAAGCAGAATGAGCCAGTTCCTTAACTTGCCATACACTTCATAGCCTAAGTCCTTCTTCTCTAAACTCTCTGGGCATCGATCCACCTTCCCCCTACATAGCCCATACAGACCAAATTCTAAGGAGAAAACGGAAATAAAGCACTGCCTCGTGGTCTCCCTTGTACATAGTCTATTAAAATAGCCATGAACGGGGTTTGTTTTAAATAGCACATTAAAGTTGTTGATAGTTATTTAAGTGGGGATTGAGCACAGGGTCTCATACACACGACGCAAGTGTTCTACCACTGAGCTACATCACTAGCCCATTTTTACATTTTTAAAAATTGTGAGAGTCTTGCTATTTTTGCCCAGACTGGCTTTGAATTTGTAATCATCCTGCCTCAGCCTCCCAAGTAGCTAGGATCACAGGAGTGTACACCACACGCCCAGTTTTCATGCAGCACTTTTTTTTTTCTTTTTGTCTTTTTGAGACAGGGTCTTGCTATGCTGTTCAGGCTAGCCTTGAGCTCACTTTTGTAGCCCAGGTTGGTCTCAAACTCGCACCGATCCTCCTGCCTCAGCCTCCCGAGCGCTGGGATTGCAGGCGTGCGCAACCACGCCCGGCTCACGCATAGCTTTTTTTTTTTTTCAAATTGTTTAAATTTACCAATGGTTATATTACATATTTTCATCATCAGATCATTTAGATTAATACATATAGGTATATAAGATTGATCAAACAATTAAACATTAACCTTTCTAAATCCACATTACTTTTTTTTTTCTTTTCCCCCTTCTTTTCTTTGAAAGTTGACATATTGCATATTGTCCTCACAATCATTCTATAGAGTGCAGTGTGTGGGCATGACCCACCTCCCTATTGATGTT
>PVJA010054156.1:0-11664 GCA_004027025.1 Myocastor coypus
ACCCTGTCTAAAAAAAAAAAAAAAAAAAAAAAGAATTTTAAAATTTATTTTTATTTTATTTATTTTTCTTGTTTCAGAACTTTTGTTTGTTTGTTTATTTATTTTTATGGCTGGCTCAGCCTGTCCTGCGGGCAGGGCTGGCACAGCATGTGGTGCCTGGGATCGAACCACAGTCCCTGCAGTCACCTAAGCTTTCCTAAGCAGGCAGGCGCTTTAGACCACTGACCCATCCCACTGGGCCCATTAGTAAGTTCTTCTAGTTGAGTTACAACAATGATTTTTCATATCGTGAGTCATGGATCGATTCCATGTGGGAATTACGACTTTAAACATTGTTTGTCTTTTTAGTATTATTTTTGTTATTAAGATATGTTTGTTTGTTTGTTGGTTTTTGTTTGTTTGTTTGTGGGACCAGGGTTCGAACTCACGACCTTGCGCTTGCCCAGCAGGCACTTGTGCCTCGGAGCTATCTCCCCAGCCCCTTATTTTTGTTATTGGTTTCGTTAGTTTTTCAGTTAAACCTTCTCCTATTTATGGAGGATTGGCATTGATTGTGAATGGGGGTGTTGGATGTGGAATTGTTTTAAGTTGTGGTGGGTGGATTTTAGGGTTAGTGGCATTTTGGGTTTATTTAAGTGGGATAATGTTTGTGTTTGCTTACACTACTGCCATAGGTATGGAACAATATCCTCAGACGTGGGGATCTGATGTGATTGGTTTTCTTCATTTTTAGGTGCTTTATCTGAATTTGTGATGTTGTATTGATGAATACAGCATGAACATGTTGAGATTGTGATTGATTATTATGGCATAGGTGAGTGAGTGATTTATGATGCGGAAGGAGGTAATGTAGGATTTTTTAGTTGAAGACCCTGCAGGAGTAGCTGCTGTTTATAGCTATAACTACTGATTAATGCTTGTGGCTGGGTGTCTGTATTTACTTGTATTTTTGTTGTTCTGGCAATTACTCATGCAAAGTAAATTAAAAGAATGGTGGTTAAAGTTATGGGTAGAAGAAATGATAGGAAGTAAAATTTTAATAAACCTGTTTGAGCTGAGGTTAATATGGCTGCTTGTGTTTGTACCAGGAGATGTGTTTGGGGGCTATTGTTTCTAGTCAGATTGACTCCAGTATTGAAAATGCTAGGTTCTGGCCTAGGAAGAGGTTGAGGTGTGGAAAGGATCGGTGTGCGAGCATAGGGAAGTACCCTAGTATGTTAGAGAACTTGGAGGGCTTGGGTGCATAGTGGATTTTTAGGGCTTTGGTTATCATGTCTACTTCTAAGGCCGTCGCCGAGCCTAGGATTGTTGGGAATAATGCTGTAAGTTTTACATTTGGAGGTATAGTTATTTGAGGAATACTTGTGATAGGGATGTCCTAGGATATCAGGAATCCAGCTAGCATGCTGCCTAGTGCTAATTGTTTAATTGGGTGGACTGTTGAGGGGTTATTCTCGTGTATGCTGCATGTAGGGGAAAAGCGAGGATCGTTGAGGAGAGCAGCGGAGATGGTTCGGGTGCTGTAGACAGCGGTGAGGGGCGTGGCAACGAAGGAGGTTATCAGGGCTCGGGCGTTTGCATACGACGTGGCTGCGAATCCAGGGATTAGGGCTTTAGACTAGACTCCTGTGAGGAAGGGGATTCCGGTAAGAGCTAAGCTTCCGATGGTTACGGAGGCGGGTGTAATGGGCAGAGCTTTCTGTAGTCCTCCTATTTCTCGAATGTCTTCCTCATCATTTAGGTTGTGAATGGTTGACGCAGAGCACGGGAAGAGTATTGCTTTGAGAAATGCACGGTACAGATCTGAAGGAATGCTAAGTATGGTTAATTAATCCCAATGGTCACTATCATTAATCCTAGCTTGAGGTGGAGAATGCTACAATTTTTTTTTATATCATTTTGAGTGAGAGCACAAATAGCTGTGAATAGTGTGATTAGGGCTTCTACACATAGACATATTGTTTGTAATGTTTGGTTATCTTGTGTTATAGGGTAAAATCGAATTAATAAAAAAAATCCCTGCTAGGGACCCAGCAGGATGGTTCAGTGATTTAAATCGCCTGCAGGTAGCTGCAGGGACCGCAGTTCGATCCCTGGCACCACATGCTGCGCCAGCCCTGAGGCTGAGCCGGCCATAAAAATAAATAAACAACAAAAAAAAAATAATAATCCCTGCTACTACTGTTGTGCTTGAATGAAGTAGCGCTGATACTGCTGTAGGGCCTGCTATGGCTGATGGGGGTCAAGGGTGGAGACCAAATTGAGCGGATTTGCCAGTTGCTGCTATTAGGAAAGCTAGTATTGGGATGAGGTAATCTTTGTCTTGGGTTATAAAAATTTGTTGTAATTCTCATGAATTGGAGTGGAGGAAAAATCATGTCGTGGATATCATGAGTCCGATGTGTCCAATTTGATTACATAATACTGCTTGTATTGCTGCTGTGTTGGCTTCTGATCGTCCATATATCATCATTCGATTAGTAAGAAAGATATACTTCCACTCCTTCTCATCCAATAAAAAGTTGGAACAGGTTATTTGCTGTGACTAGAATTATTATGGTAGTTAAGAATAGTAGAAGATATTTTAAAAATTTGTTTATGTGTGGGTCAGAGTGTATATATTATAAGGAGAATTCTATAATAGATCATGTGACCAATAGCGCTACTGGTATAAGTAGGATAGAGAAATGATCTAGTTTAACACTAAGGGGGGCCTGGCGGGATGGCTCAGTGGTCTAAAGCGCCTGCTTGGGGAAGCTTGGGCGGCAGGAGAGACCGCGGTTCGATTCCCGGCACCACATGCTGCGCCAGCCCTGCCCTCTGGGTGGGCTGAGCTGGCCATAAAAATGAGTGAATAAACAAACAAAGGTTCTGAAACAAGAAAATAAATAAATAAATAAAATAGTTTAACACTAAGGTACAAACTGAGGGTTTGAATTGTTAGTCAGTTCCAGTTTGAGATTATGGCTTCATGGTTAAGGTAGAATAGGGTAATTGTTGGGATAAGGCTTAGAAAGAAAGATAGTGAGATAATGGTTTTTACGCAGTGTGTATAAGGTAGTTTTTTGTGAGTGTTTATTATGGGCGATAGGATGGGGCGAGTAAGTAGGGTTAGAGTCAAAGCAAATGTGGAAGTAAATAGGTTTATTACTTTTATTTGGAGTCGCACCAATTTCTTGGTTGCTAAGACCAATGGAATGCTTCTATCCTATTAAAGCTTAGAAAGCCACAATGTTAATTATGGAAATGTGGAATTAGCAGTTCCCGTGTTCTTTCTCTAAGTGGTAAATAAGGAGTTTCTGTTCTTCTTATATCAGGCTCACAATCTAATGTTTTAGCTAAGCTATATTTACAATACAAGCTGCCTAGGATGAGTTTAGGGCTCAGGGTTAATAATAATAAGGGGAGGATATGAAGGCTTATTAGAACATTTTCTCGTGTGAATGTTGAGTGTATACTATAAATGTAGAAAGGGAGTTTGCCTCGTTGTGCAGAGATTAACATGAAGAGTGTGTACAAAGCTGTGATTAGAATATTTAGTCCCGTTAGGATAATTGTGAGGTGACATCATGAGAAAGTTGCTATAACGATTAGCAGTTCTCCAATTCGCTTCATAGTAGGAGGGAGTGCTAAGTTAGTCAGGCTAGCAATGGTTCATCATAATGCTACTAGGGGGAATAATATTTGTAAACCTCAAGCTAGTAATACAGTTCGACTGTGGATTTGTTCATAGTTAGTGTTAGCTAGACAGAAAAGTAAAGAAGAAGTAAGACCATGGGCAATTATGAGTGAGGTAGCTCCTATAAAGCTTCAAGGGGTTTGGATTAAAATAGCAACAATTACAAGTGCTATATGGCTTATGGAAAAATAGGCGACGAGAGATTTTAAATCTGTTTGGCACAGACAAATAGAGCTGGTCATGATTATGCCTCATAATGGTAATAGGGTGAATGGGTAAGCTGTGTAGTTTGTTAGGGGTTCATGGAGCTGTGGTATTCGTATTATTCCGTAACCTCCTAGTTTTAGGAGAATGGCAGCAAGCACCATTGATCCTGCGATAGGAGCGTCTGCGTGTGCTTTAGGCAGTCATAGGGAAAGGCCATATAGTGGAAATTTAATTATAAATGCTATAATGCAGGCTAGTCATCTTAAGTTGTTAGATCAAGTGTAGTCAAGGTAGTAGTTGTGGTAGTTGAACAGTAGGAGATTTAGGCTTCCTGGTTGGTTTTGTGTATAGATTAAAGAGAGTAGTAGGGGAAGAGCCAATTACTGTGTAGAAAAGGAAATACAGACCTGGTTTTATACGTTCAGTCTGATTGCCTCATCGTGTCATAAAGATTAAAGTTGGCGGGGCTGGGGAGATAGCTCCGAGGCACAAGTGCCTGCAGGGCAAGTAGTGCAAGGTCGTGAGTTCGAACCCTGGTCACACACACACACACACACACACAAAAAAAAAAAAAAAAAAAAAAAAGATTAAAGTTGGGATTACTGTAGTTTCAAATAGGATGTACAATAGAACTATTTATGTTGCTGAGAATGTGAGAATGAGGAATACTTGGAGTAAAATTAACAGAAAAATGTAGTTTTCTTCGTGTTTCTGTTTCATTTTTTAAGTGATGTTGACTTGCAATGATTATTAACGGGAGAAGTCATGTTGTTAATACTAATGGAGGGGATGATAAAGAGTCGCAGGAGAAAATTAGGGAATAATTTATGTTGGAGACATCAAGTTTATTTAGGTAGAGTAGCCTGACTAATGCAATTAATAAGCTGTAGGATGTAGAATTAATCCATACTATTGAGACCTCAGATAGCCATACAGTTGGAATAAGTATGATTGTTGGGATAATAATCTTTAGCATTGTAGTAAGTTTAGGTTTTGTGCATAGTCAGTACCATACGTATTTGAAATTATGACTAATAAAGCCAAGCCTACGGCCACTTCACAGGCAGCAAATACTAGTAGAATAATAGATGTAGAGGGCCCGGCGGGATGGCTCAGTGGTCTAAAGCGCCTGCTTGGGAAAGCTTGGGCGGCTTCAGGGACCGCGGTTCGATCCCAGGCACCACCTGCCCTTGGGGTGGGCTGAGCCAGCCATAAAAATGAGTGAATAAACAAACAAAGGGTTCTGAAACAAGAAAAAAAATTTTTAAAAAAAATAGATGTAGAGAAGGATGAAGTGTAGTGGAGGTTAAGTATAGTAATTGTTCCTAGAATAAATATGGATAGTATTATTCCTTCTAAGCATAGTAGTGAAGATATTAAATGTGATCAGTAAATTATTACTCCTATAAAAGACACGGCAAAGGCTATGGTTAGGTTGAGTAAAATTGAAGTCATTTTAGCCGTTATGTGATTAAAATAATCTAATGAGTCGAAATCATTTGTTTTTATTAAACTAACTGCTATATTCAGTTCATTCTAGTCCTTTGTGTAGTCACTCATAAGTTAAGCCTAATGACAGAATTAAGATTAGTGCGAAAGAGACTCATGCTGTTTTATTAAGATTTGTAGCTTGGAAGGCTCAGGGGAGAGGGAGGAGGAGAGCAAACTCTAAGTCAAATAGAAGGAATGTAATGGCAATTACGAAGAATTTAGAGTAAAAGGCAGGCGTGTGATTTCTGTAGGGGCGAATCCACATTCATACGGGCTAGCTTTTTCATGCAAACATTAAGCTGGGGTAGTCAGAATGCAATAGTAATAGCAATAGCTGCTAACAGGTAGTTCATTGTAACTGACATAATGATATTTATTATTCCTCCCCATTGTGGTTCGGATCTCACTGATTGGAAGTCAGTAGTACTAATTATACTAAGAAAGTATGAGCCTCATCCGTAGATTGATACGTACGGGGAAAGTCAGGCTACGTCTATGAAATGTCAATATCAGGCTGCAGCTTCAAAGCCGAAACGGTGTTTTGAAGTGAAATGCAAATAAAGCTGGTGTAGTAAGCAGGTTAGTAGAAATGTTGATCCAGGGGCCCGGCGGGATGGCTCAGTGGTCTAAAGCGCCTGCATGGGAAAGCTTGGGGGGCTTCAGGGACCACGGTTCGATCCCTGGCACCACAAGCTGCGCCAGCCCTGCCCTCAGGGCGGGCTGTGCCGGCCATAAAAACAAATAAACAAACAAACAAAAGTTCTGAAACAAGAAAAAAAAAAATAAAAATTTTTAAATTCTTAAAAGAAATGTTGATCTGATAATTATATGTAGTCCATGAAATCCTGTGGCGACGAAGAATGAGGACCCATAGATTCCACCTGAGATGGTAAAGGGGGCGTCAAAATATTCTGATACTTGAAGTAATGTGAAGTAAGCTCCTAAAACGATAGTAATTACAAGAGCTTGAGTTACTTCTTTGCAATTGCCTTCTGTTAAGCTACGATGAGCTCAGCTAATTGAAACACCTGAGGCTAGTAGGACTGATGTATTTAGAAGAGGGACTTCCAATGGGTTGAGGGGCTTAACTCCTGTAGGAGGCCAATACCCTCCTGGTTCTGGAGTAGGAGCTAGGCTAGAGTGATAAAAGGCTCAGAAGAAATCTGAGAAGAAAAATACGTCTGAGACAATAAATAAAATTATTCCTTAGCAAAGGCCTTTTTGTACTGTTGATGTGTGGTGCCCTGGGTACGCGCCTTCTCACGCTACACACGTCATCGTTGGTGTATGGTTGTAATATTAGTTAATATACTTAAGGAAAGAAGGGTGGCAGAGCCAAAGTGAAATCACATAACGAGGCCAGAGGTAAGCAGAAGGGCTGACAGTGCTCCTGGAAGGGGTCCAGGGCCAGGCTTAACTACAGGGCACGCCTGTGTGGGATGGGCATTAGGTATTACCATGTAAGTACAGGCTGACCAGTAAGGTAAAAACGGATGCCTGGATTAATGCTACAGCGAATTCAAGTCTTGTTAGCAGTAGAAGGATAATGAATGTGGTTACTGCAGCTGGGGTCCTGATGGAGAACAGAACTGAGGCTGCTCCTCCAATCAGGTGTATTAGTAGGTGTCCGGCAGTAATGTTGGTGGTAAGCCAGGCTGCTAAGGCTATGGGTTGGATGAATAGCCTAATTGTGTCAATAATTACTATTATTGGGATGAGGATAATTAGTGTACCTTGAGGGAGAAAATGGGCTAGGGATATTTTTGTTTTGTGGCGGAATCCTAGTAATACAGCCCATGCTCAAAGAGGAATGGCCATGCCTAGGTTTATAGATAGTTGGCTTGTGGGGGTAAAAGAGTGGGGAAGGAGGGCTCGTAGCTTAGTTGTTCCAATAAATAGGATGAGTGTGATCAATATAAGTGACCAAGTACGTCCTTTAGTACTGTGAATTAATATTATATGTTTTAAGATTAATTTAATTAATCATTGTTGGATTGTAATTACCTGATTGTTAATTAGTTGATTAGGGCTAGGAAATAAAATAGTTGGAAATAAAATAATGAAGGTAACAATAGGAATTTCTATTAGGCTTGGTGTTATGAAAGAGGCGAATAGATTTTCCTTCATTTTTCTTCGCAGGGAGCATTATGTTTTGTTTGTTTTGAGTAAGTTGGCTGAGAGTTAACAGGAAATTGGTGGGTTAAGGTTTTCAGTTGAAAGATAATAAATAGTGTGAGGATTATTGATAGAATAACAATAAATCATATAGATGTATTTCACTGTCGCATTTCGTTATGGGGAATAAAGTTCCCAATCCTTTACTGAAAAGGTTAATGCTAATTTAGCTTCATGACAGCTTATAATATTGGTGAACATCAGTTTTCAAATGCTTTTAAGGTCACTATTTTGACGACAATAGGCATAAAGCTGTGATTGGAACCACAGATCTCTGAGCACTGTCCGTAGAACAAACCAGGGCGAGATGATGTTAGAATTGTTTGGTTTAGTCGGGCTGGGGTTACGTCTGTTTGTGCTCCTAGTGACGGGACACGCTCATCTTCTGATGAGATGAGCGTGCGCCCTGGTATTTCTATTGGAAGGACGACTCGGTTGTCAACTTCAAGGAGTCAAAGTTCTCCTGGTTTTAAGTCAGTTGTAGGGGTTGTATAGGAGTCGAAATTCAGTTCCTCGTAGTCTGTATATTTGTAGGTTCAGTATCACTGGTGACCTGTTGTTTTTACTGTTGATAGAGAATTATTAACTTCGTCTATAAAATTCGTAAGGATGGCAGTGCAATTATTAGAATAATGGCAGGGAGAATTGTTCAAGTAGTTTCAACTTCTTGAACATCTATAGTACTGGTGTGCGTTCATTTTGTTGTTAATATAAGATATAATACTAGTGTACTAATTAAAAAGATGGTTATGAGTGTGTGATCGTGGAAATGAAGTAGTTCTTCTACAATGGGAGAGGTAGCATCTTGGAAGCCTAGTCCATATGGACAAGCCATACGGATGCACAGGATTTGAACCAGTAATTCAACTTTGACAAAGTTATGTAATAGTTTTACGACTACCTGAGCTCAGTGAAGAAAGTCGTAAAGGTTATGGGGCTGGCCTGAAACTAGTCTTTGGGGTTCAATTCCTTCCTTTCTTGTTATTAAATTTTAATATATGTTGGTTCTTCAAATGTATGGTAAGGTGGAGGGCATCCGTGCACTCACTCTAGATGAACTGAGGTTAGTTCTGCTATTGTTACCTCTCATTTAGAGGCAAAGCCTCTCAGATTATAAAAGCTATAACCATTCCTGTGGTTAGGGAGATGAATGAGCGTATGGCAGACACTGTGTTTCAGAATGTGTATGCGTCTGGGTAGTCTGAATATCGTCGTGGTATTCCTGATAACCCCAAGAAGGGTTGAGGGAAAAAAGTAATGTTGACTCCTGTAAGCATAATGAAAAAGTGGACTTCCGCTCATGCTGAATCGCGAGTATATCCTGAAAATAAGGGGAATCAGTGAACAAACCCTCCTACGATAGCAAATGCTGCCCCTACTGATAAGACGTAACGGAAATGTGCGATGCCTTAATGTGTGTCACGTAAAACAGTATCTAAGGAAGAGCTAGCTAGGACGATGCCTGTGAGGCCTGCCACATTAAACAGGAAGATAAACCCTAGTGCTCCGAATATGGCAGGGGTCATTTAATGTTGCCTCACGCAATGTGGCTACTCAGCGAAACACTTTCACTCCAGTGGGGACGGCGACAGTTGTTGTGGCCGATGTAAAATATGCTCATGTGTCAACATCTATCTCTACTGTAAATCTGTGACGTGCTCCTCCAGTAAGTCCTAAGAAGCCAGTTGGTATTATACCTCATGCTATGCCTATGTAACCAAAAGGTTGTTTGTTTGTTTGTTTTTTTTTTCCTGAATAACATGTTACGATGTGGGAAATTATTCCAAAGCCAGGGAAAATTAAAATGTATACCTCAGGGTGTCCAAAGAATCAGAATAATGGGGCTGGTGAGATGGCTCAGTGGTCTAAAGCATCTCCTTAAGCAAGCTTAGGCAACCACAAGGACCACAGTTCAATCCCCAGCACCACATGCTGCGCCAGCCCTTCCCCCAGAGCAGGCTGAGCCAACCATAACAACAACAAAAGAATCAAAATAAGTGTTGGTAAACAATTGGGTCTCCTCCACCAGCAGGATCAAAAAAGTTTGTATTTAGGTTGCGGTCTGTTAACAGTATTGTAATTTCGGCAGCTAGAACGGGCAGTGAAAGGAGAAGAAGGGCAGCTGTAATTAATACTGATCAGATGAATAAAGAGGTTTGATATTGTGTTAGGGCGGGAGGTTTTATATTAATAATAGTTGTAATAAAATTAATAGCCCCAGCTGGGTGTGGTGGTGCATGCCTGTAATCCCAGCACTCGGGAGGCTGAGACAGGAGGATCGGTGCGAGTTCAAGACCAGCCTGGGCTACAAAAGTGAGCTCAAGGCCAGCCTGAACTGCATACATAGTGAGACCCTGTCTCAACAAGACATAAAATAAATAAATTAAATTAAATTAATAACCCCTAAAATTGATGAAACTCCTGCTAAATGTAAGGAGAAAATTGTCAGGTCGACAGAGGCACCTGCGTGGGCTAGAGTTCCAGCTAGTGGGGGATAAACTGTTCAGCCTGTTCCAGCCCTACTACTGATGATACCAGGAGTACTAAGAATGATGGGGGTAATAGTCAGAAGCTTATATTATTTATTCATGGGAATGCTATATCAGGGGCTCCAGTTATTAAAAGAACTCGTCAGGGCTGGGGAGATAGCTCTGAGGCACAAGTGCCTGCTGGGCAAGTGCAAGGTCATGAGTTCAAACCCTGGTCCCACCAAAAATAAATAAATAAATAAATAAATAAATAAAAGAACTAGTCAGTTTCCAAACCCACCAATCATGATTGGTATAACTATAAAGAAAATTATAAGGAATGTATGGGCAGTTACAATTACATTATAAATTTGGTCATCCCCTAGTAATGCTCCCGGTTGACCTAGTTCTGCTCAAATTAACAAACTTAAAGCAGTTCCTACCATGCCAGCTGAAGCACTGAATAGAAGGTATAAAGTGCCAGTGTCTTTGTGGTTTGTGCAGAATAATCGCTGGTTAACTAACATAAGTAGTGGTGGAATGGCTGAAGATAGGCGTTAGACTGTAAACCTAAACATAAAGGTTGCGCCCCTTTTTCTGCCAACATGGTTCTGAGGTGATGATTCATACTGAATTGCAAATTCCACGGGGCAGCTTCAAACCTGGGGGGCTGTTCCCACCCTCCTTTTTCTTTTTAGGGCAGGAGAAGTAGGTTGAAGCCAGTTGTTTAGGGTGATTAGCTGTTAACTAATTCTTCGTGGTTTAACGTCCCACCAGCCTAGTAGGGGTTTAGCTTAAAGTGTCTGTTTTGCATTCAGGCGATGTAGGTTTATCAAATTGCAACCCTTATCAGGAAAGCACTAGTGATTTATTTCCTTAGGGCTTTGAAGGCTCTTGGTCTAGTGAACATAATTTCCTTAATTTAGGATGAACAGGAGAGGTGTCAGTGGAAGGGTCATAGTGGGCAATGTGATTAGAGGGGGGCAATTGTTAGTGTTTTATCACTATTAAAGGATCATCTTGGGGCTGGGGAGATAGCTCAGGGGCACAAGTGCCTGCCTGGCAAGTGCAAGGTCCTGAGTTCAATCCCCAGTTCCACCAAAAAAAAAAAAAAAGAAAGGATCATTTGTTTTGTTTTTTTTATTGTTTGTAGTTGGGAACAGTGTTAGTGTTGTTGAGTGTATTAATTGTGTGTAGAAGTGTAAGTTTAGTAAGGCTATTATTGTTATTAATGTAGGAATGACAAGGCTTTGACTTTTTACTAGTTTTTTTTTTCTTGTTTCAGAACTTTTGTTTGTTTGTTTATTTTTATGACCAGCTCAGCCTACCCTGAGGGCAGGGCTGGCGCAGCATGTGGTGCCAGGGATTGAACCGCAGTCCCTGAAGCCCCCTAAGCTTTCCTAAGCAGGCGCTTTAGACCACTGAGCCATCCTGCCGGGCCCCTGAGTGTAATATTGTTCTAATGATAGAGAGTGGTAAAGTTATTGGTGCAGTTGCTTGTATAAGGAAATACTTTGTGGCAGCTTCTGTTGATCCAGGATTGGATTTGTCTATTAAAATAGGAATAGTTGATATTATACTTAATTCTAGTCCTCATATTAATAATCAGTGGGAACTAATGAGGATAATTAATGTGCCTATGAT
>PVJA010054157.1:0-11711 GCA_004027025.1 Myocastor coypus
AGCGGGCAAGAATACAGAGCAAGGTCTCTTCCTGTCGGGTGTGGGCTGGTGGCTCTTTCAAGGTGATTGATACTTATTTAGCATATCAATCCCTTATGCCCACTCTTAAGGAAGTATGTAGTTGTTTCGTTTACTCTCGTCTTGAGATCTGGCCTGCAGCGGAGGAGCGTCTGTCTCTAGTTGTAAAGTCACCTTGTCTTCCATGTCGTCCTTGAGGGCCTGGCCGGGTCTGACTGTCTGACTGCCTATAATATTTCTATTTATTCCAGCTGTCTACAACACACTACATAGATCAGACTCATAGTGGTTCTCCTCTTCACAGTCTCCCAAGTGCTGGGATTACAGGCGTGCACCACAACGCCCAATCTCAGTCTCAGCACACGGGGGGTGCGGGTGGGGGGGTCAGGGATCAAGCCCTGGCCACTGCACTTTGCCTAAGCAAGAGCTTTAGTCAGCTGAGCTATGAGGTTGGACCTGGCCTACATTTAACATCAGCTAGAAAAGCAGACATACACTATAAGGCTTATGTCACACCAAAAATCAGCCCTAGATTTACAAAATCCTCCCTGCCCTCCCCACTCCTGTTGTACTGGGGCTCTAGGGATCTAGCCCAGGGTCTCACCCATACTAGGCAAGTGCTCTAGTACTGAGCTACACTGAGTCCTGTTTTATTTACTTTGAGACAGCATCTCAGGAAATGGCCCAAAGTTTGCCATCCTCTTGCCAGAGTAGCTGAAATCACAGGTGTGTGACAGCACTTCTGGCTGAAGTAAAAGTTTGAATCTTCAAAAAGCTGAACAATTGGGGTGACTTTAAAAAAAAAATCAGTACCAGGTATGGTGGCACACAGCTGTAATCCCAGCACTTGGGAGGCTGAGGCAGGAGGATCGGTGCAAGTTTGAGACCAGCCTAGGCTACAATAAGTGAGCTCAGGGCCAGCCTGAACTGCATAATAGCAAGACCCTGTCTCAAAAACACTAAATAAATAAATAAATAAATAAATAATCAATCAGACCTTTTGTTTCCTCCCTCCTTTAAAGTCCTCCGCAAATTGAAGTCAATGCCGGAGACACAGTTCCTTTAACTTCTGACAAAGAAGTGCCTGTCCGGGCAGCTTCCATACCTGTGCACACGAGCATATTTTTGAAAGGGCAAAGCTAATATCGGTCATTGGCATTCACTAGAAACTGGAGCAGTGACGGAGAGAGTTGATTGGGAAATTGCCCAGCGTGTTTTTATTTATTTAACCTTGAGCATTCTATCTGGGTGTAAATAAGAACATTTAAGGAAGCATCGTGACATCCACATTCTTTCTCTTTATTTTGTATTTCATTTGCTATATTTTGAAATAGCTCTCACATAAGTCTTACCTAAGATATACATTTTCTCATGGAGTTGGGGAGATAGCTCTGTGGCACAAGTGCCTGCCTGGCTAACACAAGGTCCTGAGTTCAAACCCTGGTCCCACAAAAAAAAAAAAAAAAAAAATTGGGGCTATAGAGAGAGCTCAGCAGTCTAAAGCACCTGCTTATGCAACCACAGGGACTGCGGTTTGATCCCTGGCACCACATGCTGTGCCAGCCCCACCTCCCATGGCAGGCTGAGCAAGACATATAACAGAAATAAAGTTTAAAAAAACAATTAAAAAGCTGGGCACAGTGGTGCATGCCTAGCACTTGGGAGGCTGAGGCAGGAGGGTTGGTGCAAGTTCGAAACCAGCCTGGGCTACAAAAGTGAGCTCAAGGCCAGCCTCAACTGCATAGCAAGACCCTGTCTCAAAAAGACAAATAAATAGGGCTGGCAGGATGGCTCAGTGGTCTAAAGTGCCTGTTTAGGAAAGCTTAGGTGGCGGCAGGGACCGCAGTTCAATTCCTGGCACCACATGCTGTGTCAGCCCTGCCCTCAGGGCAGGCTGAGCCGGCCATAAAAAATAAATAAATAAATAAATAAATAAATAAATATTTAAAAAACTGTTTTTTTTTTCTTTTTTGAGATAGGGCCTAACTGTGCAGTTCAGGCTGGCCTTAAGCTCACTTTTGTAGCCCAGGCTGATCTATTAGATGATGATGATGATGATGATGATGATGACGATGATGATGATGATGATGATGATGATGATGATGACGATGATGACGATGATGATGATGATGATGATGATGATGATGACGATGATGATGACGATGATGATGATGATGATGATGATGATGATGATGACGATGATGATGATGATGATGATGATGATGATGATGATGATGGTGGTGATGATGATGCCGGGCTCAGCATGCCCTGGGGGGTGGGGCTGGCACAGCATGTGGTCAAACCGCGGTCCCAGCAGTTGCCTAAGCTTTCCTAAGCAGGCTCTTTAGACCACTGAACCATCTCGCCGGCCCCCGAGGCTGGTCTTGAACTCACACTGATCCTCTTGCCTCAGCCTCTCAAGTGCTAGGATTACAGGCATGGGTCACATGCCTGGCAAAAATAAACTTCAGTTATTGTCCAATGATAGACCTGTGCTGAGCTCTGCAAACAACTCTGTAGCCCTCCTGAGACCCAGTGGTTTGGTTCAGCTTAGGGGGAGCAGTAGCGTTGGCCTCTTGCATGCTATGTTAAGAACCAAAGATTAGAGCCGGGCACGGTGGCGCACGCCTGTAATCCCAGCACTCGGGAGGCTGAGGCAGGAGGATCAGTGTGAGTTCGAGACCAGCCTGGGCTACAAAAGTGAGCTCAAGGCCAGCCTGAACTGCATAGTGAGACCCTGTCTCAAAAAGACAAAAAAAAAAAAAGAACCAAAGATTCTAAAATTAGCAGACAAATAAGATGTGGACAGAGTCATCCACTCGTCTGTTTTATAGATGTGTATATCAGGTGACACTGCTGCCGGGCTGATGACCCTTGGTCTATTGCTTGTGAGGAGCGCCTGTCCTCCCTGGACACTGTCATTTGGACACTCTGTACCTTTATATTGTCATTATATAGCATGGATATCATGCCTGCCAGCGCAGCAGGAGGAACTCAGGACAGAGGACACAGACGAGAGGAGATGGAGAACCCCGCCCTAGAGCCTGCGGTTGCCAAGGCAGCCAAACACACACGATAGCTGTCAGAACGGAGCGTAACAGGTGAGCGCTGAGCAAACAGCAAGGGCAGCTCCAAGTCTTGTTCCCCAAGCCCTTCCCAGTGGAGAGCAGGAAAACCATAGGCATTTACCAAGAGCGATGAGGCCAGATTAGCTGAGAACAGGTCGCACGGGGACCCCAGGGAAGTCGAAGCAATAGGAATTTACTTTTGGGTTTGGGTAACTAGTTTTCATGCAGTGAAAAAAAAAACATGCAATTTTTTTTTTTTTTTTTTGTCTTTTTGAGACAGGGTCTCACTGTACAGTTGAGGCTGGCCTTGATCTCACTTTTGTAGCCCAGGCTGGTCTCGAATTCTCACCGATCCTCCTGCCTCAGCCTCCCGATTACAGGTGTGTGCCACCACACCTGGCTTTTTTTTTTTTTTTTTTTTTTTGTCTTTTTGAGACAGGGTCCCACTATGCAGTTCAGCAGACTGGCCTCGCACTCACTTTTGTAGCCCAGGCTGGTCTCAAACAAATATTTTCTTATTTAAAAAATATCTTTTGAAATCAGGCCTCACTAAGTAGGATGAACTGTTTCTCTAATGGCTAGTAGGCTTTCTTGACCTCCAGATTAGGTAAACTGTCCTTCTGTGTTTCTTTCACAGCCTGTTTTTATACTACTCATATTTTATAAACATTTTTAAATATAAAGAAAAGACCAGCCGGGCGTGGTGGCGCACGCCTGTAATCCCAGCACTTGGGAGGCTGAGGCAGGGGGATCAGTGTGAGTTCGAGACCAGCCTGGGCTACAAAAGTGAGCTCAAGGCCAGCCTGAACTGCATAGTGAGACCCTGTCTCAAAAAAAAAAAAAAAAAAAAAAAAAGAAAGAAAGAAAGAAAGAAAGAAAGTTCATTCCAGCGCTGTAGATTCCGTTCTCTGAGTCCCTGGCTCTTCAGTCTTCCCACCAGGAGTATCACATCTTGACTTCCAAATTGATTCATCTTGTTTGGTTGCTTGTAAACTTTACATAAATCACATCAGAGTCTTCTTTTTGTTTGTGAGTTTTCCTCTTTGTTGTGCATAGCAATTATTCTTTCATTTTCAATGTGTAGCCTCTCATTATAGGAAATCATTGTAATTTGACTACCGCTAGACATTTTGAATTGTTCTGATTCAGAAACTAGCATTCATTACAGTGTGTGAAGGTTATTGAAAATATTTTTTTAGGGGGCCCGGCGGGATGGCTCAGTGGTCTAAAGCACCCGTTTGGGGAAGCTTGGGCGGCTTCAGGGACCTCGGTTCGATCCCCAGCACCACATGCTATGCCAGCCCTGCCCTGGGGGTGGGCTGAGCCGGCCATAAAAATGAGTTAATAAAAACAAACCAAGGTTCTGAAACAAGGATAAAAATAATAAATAAAAAAAAAATTTGTAAAGAAAATATTTTTTTAATGTTTGAAGCCTTGTAGAACTCCTGAATCCATGAATTATATATATGCTAATTTTATTTAACTTCATTTATGTATTTATGTATTTATTTATTTCTGTTATGGCCAGCTCAGCCTCCCCTAGGGGTAAGGCTGGCATAGCATGTGGTGCCAGGGATTCAGCTGTGGTCCCTGAGGTTGCCTAAGCTTGCCTAAGCAGGCATGTTAGACCGCTGAGCTATCTTACCAGCCCTGTTTTATTTTATTTTTTTAAAAAAACTATTAATTTCTCTATGTCAGCCACATGTGGTGGCACATGCCTGTAATCCCAGCACTTGGGAGTCAGGCAGGAGGATCAATGTGAGTTCGAGACCAGTCTAGGCTACAAAAGTAAGCTCAAGGCCAGCCTGAACTACATAGCAAGATCCTGTCTCAAAAAGACAACAATAAATAAATAAATAAATAAATAAATAAATAAAAGTACTGATGCTATGGCCAGCTCAGCCTGCCCTGGAGTTAGGGCTGGCGCAGCACATGGTGCCAGGGATTGAACCACAGTCCTTGTGGTTGCCTTGCGGTGCTTTTTTTTTTTTGAAACAGTTCAGGCTGGCCTTGAGCTCACTTTTGTAGCCTAGGCTGGTCTCGAACTCACACCGATCCTCCTGCCTCAGCCTCCCGAGTGCTGGGATTACAGGCGTGAGCCACCACGCCTGGCTTTGCGGTACTTTTGACAGCTGAGCTCTCTCTCTCCAGTCCAGCTAATTTTATTTTTATTTTTTAGTTTTATTTATTTATTTATTTTTGGAATGTAAGAACTTTATTGAAGTGCAATGGAACTTGTTCAAAGTTTAAAAGTTGGGGACGGGGAGATGGCTCAGTGGTCTACAGAACCTGCTTAGGCATGCTTAGGCCAGCATAGGACCATGGTTCAATCCCTGGCACCACATGCTGTGCCATCCCCACCCTCAGGGCAGGCTGAACCAGCCATAATACTAAATAAGTAAATAAAATTTAAAAAAAAATAAAAAGCTTAAAAGATAGGAGAAGCAAAAATACCTCTCCTCAGATGGAGCACCAGAAGCAGGGTGGACCACTTCTTGAATTTGTTAATTTTAGTACATACTGCCAAAGAGTTTTTTAAGGGAGTGGACCAATTTATACTCCCTCTGCTACGTACATTTTTTGTTTTGTTTTGTTTTGTTTTTTGTCTTTTTGAGACAGGGTCTCGCTATTGTTGTTCTTGTCTTTTTGAGACAGGGTCTTGCTATGCAGTTCAGGCTGGCCTTGAATTCACTTTTGTAGCCCAGGCTAGTCTTGAACTCACACTGATCCCCCTGACTCAGCCTCCCAAGTGCTAGGATTACAGGTGTGCGCTACCAGGGTCCCACCCTCTGCAATATACTCTTGAAAGAATTTTTGGTCTTTTTGAGACAGAGTCTCCCTATGCAGTTCAGGCTGGCCTTGAGCTCCCTTTGTTGCCCAAGCTGGTCTTGAACTTGCAAGGATCCTCCTGACTTGGCCTCCCGAGTGCTGGGAGTATAGGCATGTGTCACCACACCCAGCCTCGCAATGTATATTTTTGCCGTTGACCACAGCCTTCATCGACCACTGCTAGTGTCTGTGATTGCGAAGTTTTTCCCTCCTATCTCTGTCCCTCTTCATCTTCCTTTCCTTCCCTTTGCCTAATACCACACCCAGATGGCACTTTGGTAAAACTGGGTGAGTTAATATATAAATGAATAATAAGCATGTGTTTGTGCGCTGTTGTATTTTCCTGTCACCTCTTAGGCAAGATAAAGTAATGGTTATAAGCATGCATGGACTTTGGGGCCAGAATGTCATAATTCGGCATCTGACCTTCCCATTCACTAACTAGTAAATTACCTCTCTGTGCTAATTTCCCCTCTTTTGGCATCAGTACTGTTATGGAGATTGAATAAATTGAGCATAAAATTCTTAGAGGGGCTGGGGAGATAGCTCCGAGGCACAAGTGCCTGATGGGCAAGTGCAAGGTCGTGAGTTCGAACCCTGGTCCCACAAAAAAAAAAAAATAAATAAATAAAATAAAATAAAATAAAATAAAATTCTTAGAGCAACGCCTGGCATTTTGAAAGAGCGCTACAAGATTAGCCATGCCTGGGATTATCCAATCTTTAAGGCCCACGTAGCATGGAAACTCCTAGAGCCAGCAGTGCTAGTGAGAATCTTAAGCACAGTGCCTTGAGCCCAGAGGAGCCCCTTACTCCTGAAGCTCCCTGTGCTCACACTGACCACCTGTCAGCCACTATACTAACCAGGGGACACATTTTCTCAGGAAGACAGCAGGTTCCCTGAGGACAGTGACACATTTATATTCTTCACAGTACCAATAGATTTTGTCAGATATTAACTTATAGGAATCTTAACTTAGCTCCCCACCAAGCCCACATTTCAGCAGACCATGACTGGAAATCGAATGGTCCCGTTTTGAATCATCACATGCAGATGGAGGCTGGGAGTGTTTGGGACACGCTGGAACAGGTAAGCTCTGCTGCCTCACATACGTGATCACTCTCCACAAATGTCATGTCGCACTGCAGTGCTTGGTCAGTATTCGTCATCTGTCCATAGATCCTTGTTCTTTCTTGACTTCCCTGTTCTTACTCTGTTCCCTTCACACCCACTTGTGCTTGAACTAATCTACAACAGTGTTTGTTTGACAACACTCGGACCTCCTCTGGGACCTTTCCACCTGGGACAAATACCTAAGAGATCCTATCTAGTGAGGGACTATAAATCAATAAAGCAGATTTCTACCTTTGAAAAACAGAAGCACTTCATAGTCCATGACTGATTTCTCAGAGGATTAGATGGTAGACTCCTAGCCTAGAAGACTCCTAGCCTCCCAGAACTATGTTCAGATAAAAACACAGTTGAAGTACGTGTTGTTCAAGGACAAGTTCATAACTGTTACAATGAGAATGAAGAGAAAATGTGCCAAACACCTGCCCGTCACAGCTGGCATCTTCTGGATTCTGCCTATCATTAGGTTCCACAGCAGGCTTAATAGGGAACTTAGGGATCGAAGGCCACAGGGCAATGACTCACCTGTACAGCCTGACCTGTGGTTACCCAGGGCAGGAAGCCCTTGACTTACTGTGAGCTCACTTCTCCACTGGATGAGGAGGACTAAGTGGTCTCCAGATGCCTGCTCAGCTCTCAGAAGCTGCAAGGCTGGGGGTAGAGGGGAAAGAGGTGCGGGGAGACTCCCTATGCATAAAGGGGGAAAAGGTCATGGTCTTCCCTGTGGAATTTCCCACTCAAAGTGGCAGGTCAAGGTAGCCAGAAAGCAGCAGGTATAGGTGTCCCCACCAATTAAGGCAATAGTCAGGTCAGCTCTCTGGGGAATCCTCATTGGCTAGATGTTTGCGGGAAAGGCCTAGAGAAGTGAGAAGGCCCAAGCAGTTTGGATTTGCGTGGTTGGCCTATTGAGCTCTTGCCCTCCTGTACTAGCATGCACCAGGCAGGCAGGGGGAGCTCTGGGGAAGGCTTCACAGAGCCAGTGCCGTGGGCTCCTCAGTGCCGCTTCTCCACCGGTGCCCTGGGGCTTTACAACAAGGCAGGAAAATGCTCCTGCCGGGACCCCTTTCCTGAGGCATCCACTGCTTCAGAGTTTACCTTTCCCATCAAGATCCCCAAAGGGCTGTCTGCCTTCTTTGCTCCGGTCGAGCAGGGGACAGAATTGAGCCCTGCCCTGAGAGGCTGTCAAATATTTGTTAAAAGAATTACCTGTGACTAGCCGGGTGTGGTGGCTCACGCCTGTAATCCCAGCACTCGGGAGGCTGAGGCAGGAGGATTGGTGCGAGTTCGAGACCAGCCTGGGCTACAAAAGTGAGCTCAGGACCAGCCTCAACTGCATAGCGAGACCCTGTCTCAAAAAGACAAAAAAGAAAAAAAAAAAAGAATTACCTGTGACTTAAAACTAGCTAAATGTCAGGACACACAGTCCAACTTTACAGGGCAGTCGCTAAGTCGAGGGAACAGTACTTCACAGCACACTTTGCAAAACATGAATACACAGAAAAGGATTTATTTGGATTAATGATGGTCACAGTGAATGCTTCCACAGGAAAATGCTGAAAGGGGTGTAGTCACCCACACCTGTAATCCCAGCTACATGGGAGGCTGAGGAGGCAAGATTGTAAATTCAAGGCCAACCTGGACAATTTAATGAGACAACAGCTCAAAATAAAATTTAAAGAGGGCTAGGAATGTAGCTCATGGGTGGAGTACTCACGGAGCTTGCCTGAGGCACTAGATTTAAACAGAAGCAAAGCAGGGTGGTTTATACTTGTAATCCCAGCATTAGGAGGGTTGAGGGAAGATTGCTGTGTATTCTGGGCCAGTGGGGAGTAAATGGTGAGTTCAAGGACACCCTGAACTACAAAGCTTGTCTCAAACAACCAATGAGGTAAGTGTGGAATATAGGGTTTTTCTGTTCTGAGATCCAAACTCAGGGCTTTATGTATGGTAAGCCTTCTGAGACATACCTCTAACATAGGTTGGCCCTCAGACCTTGTGACACCACCATGGAGTCACAAACTGCTGCTTTTGGAAATAAGTTACTAAATTACGAATTTTCCAGTGGGTTGGACAGTGCAGATACATGCTTACACTCCTAGGACCCTGGAGGCTGAGACAGGAGCAAGCTTGCAATGAGTTTGAGGCCAGCCTGGATGGCGTAGCAAGACTTAAGTCTCAAAAAACTTTTTAAATTAGCACCATTATTGGGCCTGTCAGAGATCTCAGAAGATTAAAGCACCTGCAAGCAGGCACAGGGCTGTGGGTTGGATCCCCAGGCCTGCTGTGCCAGCCCCAACCCCCAGGACACTGCTGAGATGGCAACTGAGCCTGGGTGTGGTGGCAAGCACCTGTAATCCCAGCTCTCGGGAGGCTGTAAACAGGCGGATCACTAGGAGTCAATACAATCTAGTAGTGAGACCTGAACACCCTGTAGACCCTTCCCTAAAATATGGGGGAAAAATATTAGCACCATTAATGCTCTTGAACATAACAAAGTAACACATGACACACGTTCTGTAAATATTTTCAAAGTTTTATTGCAAACCAGAACTGGCTCACCACACACAAAAAGTTGTGTGGTACGGAAAAGGGATTGTACATATTATAACCATGTTAATTACAATACATTAAAATGGTGGATTACATTACAAATAAGCCTGTAAGTTTAAATATACTAGTGTTATATAACCCAATGTACAGACTTTTATACAATACATACAGTTATCAGGAATGCATAAAAAAAAAAAAAAGCCCACACACACATAAATAATGCCCATTTTACAGGTGACATTTTAAACAATGAAAACACCAACGGCTGTGACCGGACATCTGGGGCACTGGTCCATAAAAACCCTTTCTAAAAATAGAAATATTTGTAGCAGCAATGCTGTCTTTAAGCATCTGGATGCAAGTCATTGCAAGACCATCTCAATAAATTCTAGTTAATAACTCTATCTTACAAAAAAAAAAGGTCTACACATAAATTTATCTTCCAAATATGGAAGAAACAAACAATGTCCCACATTGTAGTGTCCTGCAAGTGTCACATTGATGCTTATAACACCCATCTGTGGTCAAGCATACCACACCACACTCATACCATTGTTCACGCACTAAATAAATCCACAAGGAAAAATAAAGAGCTGAAACACTCTGCGATAGGAAAAGCTTTGGAGCTAACATGATCTCATCAGAAAAGGCACATTTCAGAGTATTTCTTATCTCAGCCCTGACAGACCTGGGGAGGATCCTTCTCAGACCAGCCTCTCCCTTCTATGGAGACTATCACACCTGTCTGGGGCAGCGCTCTAACGCTCAATTCAGAGATAGCACCAGGTTGGAAGGAAGGATAAAGTGAAAGCCCCACGAGCTCACTGAGGAGATGTGCTCTTCAAAAAGCTTCCAGCAAACAGTGTGCAACAGGACTGCCAAGCTTCCAGTGATGTGCAAATTCTCTTTAGGATGTCCCGTCAGCTGGCAGCTCCACCCAAAGGCTAACTAAAACATTCACAGACACACATATAATCTTTCACAACCACCCCAAGACAGCTCAGAGAAAAGAGTCCACGGGAGGTGCGTAGGAGAAGCCGAGGAAGGCCTCCGCCGCTTCCTTCACGCTGGCTGTGATGAGGATGCTGTCAGGGGATCTGCCGATGGAGTTGGGGACGGGCTCCTCTGTAAACTCGGGATCAAAGTGCCGCAGGTCGCTGGGTCCACTCTAGCACAGGAGCAGAAAGTGTTCTCAGTGTCAAAACTGCTCATGGGTACACCTCTGGGCTTCCAATAGGAGAGCTCAGCTCTTCAGGACGCTAGTGGAAACTCCCACCATGCTCCCTTTCAAGCACAAAGCCCCAAGGGCCACGTACAAAGTTTAAATAAAGGAACAGTGGCAAAGTTCACTTTTTGCCTCTTGGTACTTCAAGAGAACATGCCTGAAACATTATGCGACTTTTGTTAGGACAAACTTCTACTCTGTCTCTTGGAAAATAATGGATCTATGGATCAAACACTTCCCAATGTACTACTTTTAGAAGTCCCACCAACCCCCATCCCCGCTTACAAAAGGCACTTTAGGCCTCATGGTACTTAAGCAAGATGGATACTCACCACATTTGGGTTAAAAGGGGGAGTAATCTTCTTATTTATGAGATCATCCCAGTTGATTAGGGAGAAGAAGACATGACTCTTAATCTCCATCTGTGGAAAAGAAAGAAGAGATGCATGGAGACAGGCGGCGTCAGCAGGGGCAGTGAGGTCTGCCACGTGTCCCTGAGGGCCAGAACACGGGACCCAGCACTCACAAAGTCATCCTTGGCGCCGAGCCGCTTGGTCCTGTCCTTCTGTAGGAGCCCCTCTAGGAGGTGCCTCGCGGAATTGGTGATATTTGGTTTCAACTGGAGGGGTTTGTTCAGGATGTTGTCATACATCTCAGCTGTGTTTCGGCTATAAAAAGGAGGCTGACAGAAGAGGGGAAAGAAATCAGTTCACATCTCGAAGGAAGTTTTCTACAGCATATATCCTCAAGAGGTACAAGTTGCTGTGCTGCCAGTGCAGAGGACCTAGCTGGACTCGGGATGTCTGGGGGTTTTCTTTGCTGTTGACTGATTGATTGATTTGTTTATTTACTTTTTTTGAGACATGGTCTCTCTCGTTACGCAGTTCAGG
>PVJA010054158.1:0-11674 GCA_004027025.1 Myocastor coypus
CCCTTCCTCCCTCCCTCCCTCCCAACCCTCTCACTCCCTCCATCTTTCCATCCTGTTCTCTCTCCCTCTCTCCTTTCTACCCCTTTATGCTCTTCTTTGCTTTTTCAATTAATATAGCTGCTTGTTTACAGCCATTTTCATGTAGCAACAGTTTAAATTTCCAATGAATCAATTACATATTTGTCTCTAACTCACATGTAGTTTCAATGTTAAACTTATGCTTCCTCTTCTCTCTTGGAATCTCTCCCCAGCCATCTAATGTACAGGGACTTCGATGCCAGACACAGGGCCAGGATCCCTGAACAAGTCCCTTCTTTGCTTTCTTGATCTTTCATGTTCTACTTACCCACACTCCTATTCTGGAACTGGGGAAGATCACTAGGACCTCTAGTTTTCTTGCAAAATGCCTCCATGAGCCCATCTTCATGCCCAAGATGTATATTTAGACAGCCTGGGCTTTTGACTTACCTGCACCACTCTGGGCTCTGTCAAATTACACAAAATCCCTAACGTTGTTTTCCTCATATGTAAAATCCCCATCATAGTGATGCGTACCTCCCACTAGTTTAGGACAAAAAGATGCCCCATGAAAAGCACAGCACACCATAGCTGCCATATAGTGGCAAGGCGGATGTGTGAACTCGAATCTATCTTCCCCCAGTTGTCCTTTCCCTCTTTCACACACCCTGTGCCTGTATCTGCTCTGATACATCCTGCAGTGGTCATCACCTCCTGTCCATCAAGCCTCTCTCTGCCTTAGGCAAGTTTCAATCTCATCTGTTGACTGCTTTTCTGTTGGCCTTATTTTCTAAATGCTGAGCATAACCAGCTACTCCTGGGGGGTTGAACGTTAGTTGCATGCACAGATTTACACTGAATGCAGACATTTGATGGAGGCACTGAAGGCACCCACACTGGCTGGCCCTGGGGATGATCATGCTTGCCTCCCTTGACCTCCCTCCTGTTTAACTGCATGATGAGAACACAGATTCTGGTAAGCCCGTAGGCAGGGCATGCTCTCTCTTGCTCTTCCAATTGGCAGAGCATTCTGCAGAATCCACCGTGGCCTGTTTTATGAAGCCTTCCTCAGCATTCACAGGTAGGGTAGACGTATGCTGCTCCCTGCTTGACGCCTGCCAAGGCCCTTAGCGCTTGTCCCTGCAGCAATAAACATGCATGGTAGCAATGTGAGATTGCAGTAGGATTGCACATCTCACGAAAGAGGGCCCTTACTTTCTATCTTAGTGACCCTAGTGACCCTCTTTTCCCAACATGCTGTTCTGTTCCAAGGACCCACGGATGACTGTCTGTTATCCTAAGTAATCTCAGAGTCTCTCCCACATGTGTCATGTGGGTTAAATTCCCAATTTTTCACCAATTAAACTACAAATCAGTGAGTTGTAGTCTTCATGTGTGGTCTTCAATGACAAAACTGTCCCTAATGGTCAAGGCGATTGGGTAAGTGGTGGTCAGTGTGAAGTAACATGGATCTTGACATTCCTTGAGTTTTGTACTGTTCTCAGAGATTTAAATAGTTAACTATGTCTCTGCAGTAAGAATAAGGCCCGCTGCACACTACTTCAAATGTTCCAAACCATTTCTGTACACACTTCATCTTCTCAACAACTCTCAGGGGAATAAAGGGCAAATATGATTATCTCTATTTTTCTAATGAAGAAATTGAGGCTCTGAGAGGTTAAATGAGTTTTCAAGGTTATAGAGCCTGTGAATAGCAAATCCAAGAAACCACATCATCAGATTTATTATGTACTATTCTTGCGACATTTTCTCTCATACTGAAAATTGTCTATTTCTTCTGCTCCATGTTATGGCATCGTTGGGAGCATTCATACAAATTGCATATGTTAGTAAAGATATGGTTAAAGATTTCAGAGACTTTTGTAACAAATATTTACAAATACGGAACTGCCTTTCTATGTTATGATAATAAAAATGCATGCCCATTATAAAAACTTAGGGAGGTGCCTGTCATTAGATAAACACCTACTGACAACTGCTGTTAATATTTTTGTTGATTTCTCTCACACTTTTATCCATGTTTGATTCATTTGATATCTTGTTGGTTTTATGTTATTATGATCATATTCATGTTCAATATTTTATTCTTCCCTTTTCATATATTTCATTATGAATATTCATGTTTTGAAAATACAAGCAGTATGACTAGCATAGGAATATACCATTTTAGCTAGATATAGTGGTTCATGCCTGTAATTCCAGAATTAAGAGGGCTGAAGCTGGAATATTTCCTTGTGCTTGAGACCAGCATGGCATATATACAGAGTTCAAGGCCTGCTTGTACTATATAGTAATACCTTGTGTCAAAAAAAAAAAAAAAATCAAAAAGTTAGCACACTCAATTTTATAACTGTATCACAATGTATTCAAATAATTACTTATTTTATAATGTTTATCATTATTTACCATTCTTCATATTCCTCAAAAAATATCATGTCCCCAGATAAAAATTAAATATTAAGTATACTTTATTATAACTATATACTGGGGCAATAAAATTCAAAGTCAAAGTCACTGAAAGCAACTGTGTTTTGTAGAGGTCAGAGCATTTTTAAATAAAAACATCATAACCTCCTGGGTAAGATAAGTCAAAAAGATAGCCACTGTCACTGTGTAGCACATTCCAAAGCCACTTTCTCACCAGTAAGAGTTCTGGGAGGACCAAGAAAATTTGCTCAGATTTAAGTTTAAACTTCCCACATCAGCCTTCCAAAATGCAATGTGTCCCAGGTATCCCTGGTACTTTGTCTTTCTAAATATTCAATCAAACATATTTAGTTTAGCATTCTGTGTCTATTCCATGATTTCTCCATGAATAGTGACATGGTATTACAGTATCTATGACAGCCTCATGGAGGAGATAGACAATTATTCAAATATCCATCTGGAGGTATCTAATAGGACATCCATGGCAAGAATTTAAAAAGGTATGGTACTTGACTAGACTGCTTGGAGTTGAATCTGTCTTGGTTACTTTCTGTGATTGCTGAGACAAAATATCTGATGCCCACAATTAAGGAAAGAAAGGTTTATTATTTACCTCACAGATTGCAAAGATTTCAGAACATGCTTGGCTGGTTCCAAGGCAGAGTGGCGCATAGCAGAGGGCAGCAGTTTATGGTGGTAGAAAGCAGAAAAAAAAAAAAAAAAAAAAAGGAGAAGGGCCTGCCAAATAGCGCAGTGATCTAAAATTCCTACTTAGGCAAGCTTTAGCAAGCCTAGGCAAGCGTGCAGGGACCATGGTTTCACCCCCGGCACCAGATGTTGCACTAGCCCTGACATCAGGATGGGCTGAGTGGACCCCAGGATTGTGGGGGAACAGCAGTGGGCAAGCCTCTTTCTCTCCCTTGTTTTGAGGGTACAGTCCTCATACCCATAATCCTAGCATAAATCACAAACTCTAGAAGGCCACCCCATGATTGCGTGAGGCTCTGGGGATGCTAGATGCAAATCATAGGTTTTTAAGTTATTAGTTATTCAACTTGAAACAAATTTATTAATTTTTCTGTACCTCAGTAATCCAGCTTCGAAAATTTTGATAATTTAAATCTACTTTAATACCTTTCTGAGAATAAAAAGCAATCTATGTAAATATACAGAATCATGCCTGATTCATACTACATATGAAATTAATTTTAGTCATCATTGGTTTTATCACTCCATTTTATAGATCAGGGCTAAGGCCCAAGATTCATAACCTCAGTCCAACAAACTAAGCCAAACTTCCAAGAAATGTATTCAAAGTCTGTTTTATAGACATTCCTATCTTGGACTAGGAGAAAATCATTGTGTTAAAGCTTAGTGATGTTTTGCTTTCTTTTGTTTAAACTTGTTTCCCCAAATTGAGCTCTTCCCAAATTTGTATTTTTATTATTTTTTGGATTATTTTTAATGCATTTGCTACAGGATTTCTCAGACTTACAGTGATCCTCCTGCTTTTTGGCCTCCCCAACACTGGGATTATAGGCATGCACCACCATGCCCAAACTCTTCCTTAGATTTGTACCCCCTGTGTGTTACAAGGGAAATTGAATCAATAAATTTCTGATTCACTGACCTTTAACTCATCAGCCCATCACCAGAGTTATTTGATGTCCAGGGAAGTCTTTTGTGCTACTGTGTACTGAGGTGTGCATGTCTTTTAAACCAATGAACCTTTCCTTGCCAGCCACAAAGAGCACTAAGGTACCAAAAGATAGAAGCGATTTTAAACTCAGAGTGGTTAAAAATCAAGGAAGGGAGACTGTTCTGAGCAATTTGCATTTCCTCAGCCTAACTGAGCACGCTTTGATTTTCACAGATATGGTTTCCAGGTCGGCATGCGTGCATTTCCCTCCAACTAACCCTTATAGAGTGTCAACTCTGTGCCAGGTACTACTCAACCCATAAGGCAAATGAAAACTGGACGACTTTTTATTTCCCCAGCCTCTTCTTTCTGGGTATTCTCTGAGTTACCCCTAGGGATTTCTTGATTGAGAAATGAAGACATTGGAATGGCCTGTGAGATAGAGAGTTTCTTCAGTGACCAACTTCCATCCCATAGTTTTTTAACTCTTCCACTAATTTTTCCGTGGTCTTAATCCCAGAAATCTTGTGTACATGCAAACACTTTCTGTTAGTCTTCTACTAGGTCCTACATCTATGTTAAGCCACGAATCCTGATTCTTGTTCAAACTTGGAGTGGCTTAGTGTTTGTGCTTTCCAGGTCTCCAGTTATGATGTGGACTCCTGCAAGCAGATTCAGTATTCCTGGATTCAGTGCCTAGATGGTGGGGTAGCACTGACAAGAACAGTAGGTAATGAGTTAGGCAGAGGGGCACATAAAAGCGAGAAAGGAAGGAAGTACCATTAGGTATGCCAGAGCACCGTAGGCATGCCTGGAATTGGTAGCTAGTGCTTGGCTCAAATCTAAAGTACCCACTAGTTGAGGAATATAACCAAATTAAGGGCCACACTTCTTTCTAAGACCAATTTGCCTCCAGAGTGAGGCAGTATAAGAAATGTCAGCCTTTGTAGATATGAACCTGGAATGTCTTAATATTCATTTGAAACCTTTAGCTTTCCTAAACCTTAGATTCCTCAACTGTGAAATTGGGATCTAACTCACAGGACTTCCAAGAGCATTACATTTTCTTTTGCAAGCAATTCATTTAGAACTTATTAAGTATTCAATTAGTGCTAGCTATTAATATTATATTTTATTTGCCTCAGAGTAATAGGATGTCAAAGCGAAGCCCAAATAATGCAAGAGACTCTGGAAGAGAAATGTAGTTAAAAGAATCATCTATCGTGCAGAGGGAGGCATGCACTTGTTGAATTTTTGTTTCCTACATTATGGGCAGACATACATGGCCATGCTGAACTTTGAAGCAGGGAAAATGTAAACAAATATATAAATAAATAAGGACAGGGAATTAAAATGCTGCACCCAGCCGGGGAACCTGATTAGCAGCAGCTGCAGGCAGAGGTCAGCCTTTCAACCTGCATGCTGTTAAGAAACGCGTCAACTGCTGGTGAATTAAAACATCAAGAAAGAGGCGGAACTCAAACCACCAGCGCCTGGTGGAGCTGTGCTCAAAACCCAGCACAAGTAAATAAGCAGGTCTCTCTTCAAAAAGTGAAACAAACAGCACACTCTGCCAAGACAGACAGAAGTTCACGTTCTGCTGACTCTGAACACAAATGCGACCTCACCGCGTCAGTGAGGGACCAGTTTAGTAAGAAAGGAGGCTTAGGAGGAAGATCGGAGCTGTCATCCAGGGATTTTAATTTCTTATGGAACTTTTTCTTTTGGAGAAGATAGGGTTTCGTAACCATCGCTTCAATAATATATATGAGGAGAAAATTGTTAAAAACATTGAAAGGCAAGTTAAAATTTGATATCTTTGGTAAGAATACCGACTTGTATGGTAATACGATTGCTGTCAGGTAGCACTCAGTAACTCAGACCAGTGCTCGGTGGCTTCAACTGCCAGGAGAAGGGACGTCTCAGGAAAGTACCCTTAACTGAGGAAAATTCTGGTAAGAATGTGGGTTAAACATGTTCACAATGATTGCTTCTATAAGGAGTCCTAGTCTAAGGATAGCTGTATACTTTTCCCTATCCTGGCTCCAAACAAATGATTGCTGGTTAATTTAAAAGAATCATTTGGGTCAAGAACAGGTAAGGGCAAGGGCCAGAGAGATAGGTTAGAAGCTTAAGCGTGTGAATGGCAAGTGGAAGGCCCTGCATTCAATCTCTGGTACTAAAAAACAAATAAATAAAACAAAACTTGGGGGGCTGGGGATACAGCCCAGTAGTGCAGAGCCTGCCTGGAAGTGTAAGACCCTGAGTTTGATTCCTAGCATAAAGAAAAGGAAAAAAAAAAAAAAAAAAGACCCAATAAGTATAGGCCAGCGCTCTACTGTGGAGGTGTACAAAAGCTTTTACATAGTGTAAAGAATCTGTCTTGCCAGGGGCTAGGGAGATGGCTCAGTAGAATAAGTACTTGGCTGGTAAGTGTAAGATCCTGAGTTCAATCTCTGGTACTACACACACACACACACACACACACACACACACACACACACAAATTCTTGCCAACTGTTCTTTAGCAATAACATTTAATAATTTTAAACATTGTACCTACACAGATAATAAATAAATTAGTGACACTTGACTGTTAAAGCTGATGAGCTACACTGAATCTAGATTCAGAAGACTCTCTCACATTCTTTCACTCAGTATTTACCCTTGGCTCTCCATTTGTTTTGTTGTATCTTAGGTTTGCGAGGTCCGAGTTTCACGTTCTCCCTCTGTCTCTGTTCCCTCCGGTGTGCCCTAGTTCTACACGCCTGAGTCACTCACTTTATTCCCTCTGCTCCATCACTCTTTGTCCAGAAGCTCTGAACTCTTCTTGGCTCTGAGTTTACATTGCATGACCTGTTAATGACAGCAGCTCATTTTGTGGAGCAGGCTAGATCCTTAAGATGGTTACAAAACAGCCAGCCAATTTTTGTTGTAATTAGGTCAAATAATTCTAGAAAAGTTCTTTTGTTGACTAATTCTGTAGACTCATCATGGCTTTGTACAGAATTTTTTGTCTCCTGGCACAAAAAATAATTACTTCTATTACCACTCTCACACAACAATGCCTTCCTCTCCCCTCTTTGTCTGGGTCCTCCCGATAGCTCCCTGACATCAGAGCTTCTAAAACGTTGCATTTGTCCATAATTTATCTGCCCAGAAATTTGAGCTGAGTTTCAAGTATTTGGGTTTCAGCACAAGTAAGCTATTTCTCTCTCTCTCTCTCTCTCTCTCTCTCTCTCTCTGTCTCTGTCTGTCTGTCTGTCTGTCTTTCTTTCGTCTTTCTTTCTTTTTCTTTTTACTTGTATTTAATACAGGGTCTACCGGATTTCACTATGCAGATCAGACTTGTAGTGATCCTCCTGTTTTCAGCCTCCCAAGCTCTGGGATTATAGGCACGTGCCATCATACCCAGTCTCAACTGCTGTTTAAGCATACCCCAGGGGCAGGGCTGGCACAGCAGGGATCAAACCTGGCATCTTGCATGAGCAGGTGCTTTAGTCTGCTGAGCTATCTGGCTGGCCAGGCCAACTATTTCTAATCTGGGCCCTTATCTCTTCAGTGGAACTGCTGAAAGTTGAGATATTCTTGTACTTGTCTTCCAAGGCCCACAAGGTGGTTGCGGGGGAGGGAGTGAGGGGGACCCTCATTTTACAAACTGGTGATTTAAGTGGATTGACTCTTTCAGGTATATTTATTTATTTACTTACTTATTATATTTTAGGGAAGGGTCTACAGGGTGTTCAGGGCCTCACTAGTAGTCTGAACTCGTAGTGATCCACCTATTTACAGCTTCCCAAGAGCTGAGATTATAGGCACATACCACCATGGCCCATCTTCAGGTATCTTTTATCTCTTTGGCTTTTTAAAAACATCAGTAGCAGCAGGACTTACTTGAAAGTTTACTCAAGATATTGTGTATCAAAATTTAATGCATAGTTATAGAAAAATTCTATCTGTAGAGTTTCATTAAAAAGGCTATCTGATCTACCTCGCTAGAGAATATATCAATCTGTTGAATATTTTCTCTATACTAATAAGACCATGAAATTTGTAACCCACTTATATCTTATACCTGGGGCTGTTACATTTGAGGCAACCCTTAATCTTCAACTACTGCCTGTAAAATCTAAGAGAAGGACTTAACCCGATTGGCAAACAACATGTCAGGAGGATACCTTCTTTCTTCTTCTGAAAATAATATTTCCACTTTATTCCTCCAGAACTAACATGAGAGCAGTTTGTGGTTATTTATTTGCTTATTTTTCTATTTTACTGAATGAAGAAATGTAATGGTTGAAAGCAGAAACTTTGAAAGTAAATGACCTTGGTTTAACTCATGGACTTTCCACCTTATATATCGTGTAGTAAACTATGTCATCTCATTGTTTATCTGTGCTCTCATGTGCAAAATGAGAATGCTAGTAATTCCTACATACAGGGCTTGTCTTGAAAGTTATATAAGCTTATGCAATTGGCATTTCATTGTAACTGTTAAAAAAAATAAGTATGGCTCCAGGAAGCTTCTGGCTATCACCTTAATGGTAACCTTGAGAGTAGCAAGAAGGAATAAACAGTTGGACTTCAGTAATCGTGTGCTGCCTTCTGCAATAGCACCTGCCCTAAGCTTGCACTTCTCAGTTATACGAGTCTTAAGGCTTCACTGAATAAGCCAACTTTAGTTTAATTATTTTTTTTGTTGTTATTTATAATGAAATGCCATCAAGTTTAATTTGGTAAAGTATCTATTAGTTCAGGATATCAAGACAGGACACACATATGGTTCCACACTGAGCCTCTGCTTCCTGAGTTCCTGGTACATGGAAGGCAACGTGCAGCCCTTGAGTGCTGTTTTTAGAATAGAACAAGTATATAAGCATTAAGTAAATAAGTATAAAGCGAGATAAACTGGTGTAAGTTCTCAAGATGGACATAGACTAGATTATTCAGTAGATCATTAAGGAATAAAGTAGCTAAGACCCAAAAATGATGGAATACTCTAAAAATGTTATCCATTTATTGTACAAATATTCATTTAGTGCCTAGTAGTCCCCGGACTGGCACAAGAAACCAGAGAAGAAATAGTGGCCGAGTTCTCACATCATTTGCATTTTCATGGTGTATCAGTGGAGGCGAAGGTCATCAAGCAGAAAGTATCACAATAATTGCACAAATACAAGGAGCAAAGAGACTGGAGCATCGTTCAGTGGGGGACCACATACCGAGTATGCACACGGCACTAGGCTCGATCTTCACAAGCAAATTGGACATGCAAATACAGCTGCCATATGTAATCATAGCTAACTGAACACAGTGTTTCTAAGGACAGTTCACAGAGCTCCAAGAGTGCGGCGGCATGAAGGAAGTCCTCGAATATTGGACGAATATTTTATGTATAGAGAAGCAGCATATCTGAAAGACTTACTTACTCAAGACTTCTCAGTGATTCGGTACCAGGTCTAGAACTGGGGAACTCTAGTCTCCTCCTTCAAACATGATGTCCAACCGTGCGCTTTCAGATGAAATTGTGCACTGGGCTTTGGAATGCTCCTATGGCAGTGAGCTTCTAATAAAGATTTTATTCTCAGAAAGCACAATCCGTGTGTCTTGACAAACTGTTTTATAAAATATTGTATCAACAATCTTAGCGCAGTAAGATAGGAAGGTCACTGAGCTGCAGAAAGACATTTTATAGCAGCAGAAGAAAGGTTAAAATCTGGGAGGTGGAGAAAGAAAGAAAACATCTGTAATATATTTTCATGACTAAATTAATGTCATTTCCAGTTGTGCTGGCCTGATTTCTTGCCTTTTCTTGACAGACTGACAAAGAATGAAAAACCAACCCAAATTATGTCTACCAGAGGTCACACATGGCTTAACTGGACTCTCCGGTGGAAATGTTGACATGTGGCAATTTTGTAAAAACAAATGATCATTATAGAGGGCATGAGGGTCAACACAAACAGGAGGTAATTAGCATGTGTCACCATCAGCTTCTGGAAGGAACATCTTAATAGACAACAAATAATAAAAGTGAGTGAACTGAGACAAGCTCAGCTAATTAGTTTCCTGTTGTTTCTCAGGTGCCACAGTAAACTATTTTAATCTCGCTTTTGCTCTTCTTTTCAACAGAAGCCACCATTTCCCGTGGGCAGGGCCAGGGTCTCTTTTATTCTTGCTGGTGCATCTTCTCCATGAAGCAAGCTCTAAAATCATCCTTACTCTTCTCCTACCTTCTTTGCAAAATGGATTTTGTTTTTTATTGCATTTTTCATGCTCAAGGTATCCCAAAGCAATTTACAGTAATGAGTTTCAAATCTAGATTGACAGTGGCTCAGTAGGCAATCATGTTAGCCATTTCGCATTCAAGGCTAGCTTACACCCAGCCTTGAAATTAAAATCTAGTCATCGCAAGAGGCAATGTCTCCTAGAAGACTTGGGTAACTCTCTCTCCCTCTCCCTCTCACCTCTCTCTCTCCCTGCCCCTACCCTTCCCTCTCATTCTCAAAATTTTAAATGGGTATAGAAGAAAACCTTATGTAGCACTCGCATGGATATTTGATGACTACAAATTGCATTTGGAAAGTGCTTGGAGCACTTAGAAAGCATCACAAAGAATGGGGTTGCACAAACACCTTCAGTGCTGACCTTACTCCAGGAAACCAAAAGAGTTGATGCCCTTAATCACTCTACGTCAGCATGAACACCTTGTCCTGGATGCTTCAAGAGAACTCTCCCAACTTCTTAATACGCCTTTTCAGTATGTGTTAGATTTACTTCATATTTGTCTATATCTCTCGCTAGTGATGCAGTCTCCTGCCGCGGCAATCTTGTCCAGTGTTTTCTCTGTCACACTCACAGAGCTTCCTACCTTGCCTGACCCATACTAGTTGCTAAATAACTATGAGAAGTAAGAAGAAAGCAAAAGGAGAAAAAAGAAGGGAGAAAATGCGGAAGAGAAACAGTAAAAGAAAGCAAAGAGAAGAGAAAAAAGTTTTGCACTATACAAAAATAAGCTTGTGGGGCCCGGCAGGATGGCTCAGTGGTCTAAAGCACCTGCTTAGGAAAGCTTAGGCGGCTGCAGGGACCACGGTTCGATCCCTGGCACCACATGTTGCGCCAGCCCTTCTCTCAGGGCAGGTTGAGCTGGCCATAAAAGTAAATAAACAAACAAAAGTTCTGAGACAAGAAAAAAAAAATTACCAAGCTAAGTCAAAGATATTTGATACTCAGAAAGCCAGTGATGATAAGCTCAAGTACCTATGTTACAGAGTAATAGTATCACAAAGCTTTTCTGCTGGAGGGCTAAGAAGGTAAGTTAACAGACCAAAAATTGGAGAAAAAGAAGGGCTATAAGGATAGCCAATATTTTGGCCCTAGCCCTTCAAGGTCAATAAAGACCCAGGATATAAGGGAACCTGTACTGCAATATCCTATAACTCAGGAGTGTCCCAAATTTCCTGGTCAAGGAGATTATGGGACCTCAGAGGAAAGGGATGAATGAACTGTGGTGTGTCTAAGGAGAGTCACCCAGAGAAAAACATTCTCTCAGGCTTTCACAGAAAGCAA
>PVJA010054159.1:0-11684 GCA_004027025.1 Myocastor coypus
AAAAAAAAAAAAAAAAGGAAAAGAATATACTTCTCTTTGGACTAAGAGGAAGCAGATACATACGCAGTCAAAGGTTTTGCAATTGCAGTGGGCCACCAGTGAAGCTTGTGATGTTGGAGGCTATTGAATCTAAGCCTCCTAAAGCTCATCTCACCAATCTAGCTCTGCGTTTCATTCACATCATTTTAGAAGTTCAGGTCTTTGGGTTCCTTCTAGAGCTCAGAGGTCACTTGTGCTATGAACCCTAAAGCCTGTGTGTGCTCTAAAATTATTATAGCCTATTCACATTTTTATAATAATTCTTCATTTCTGACACCTGTGGATAAGCTTAGGAATCCAATACTTACCTTTTGGATGTTATATCTCATATGACATTTCTTGTGTTTAGAACGATGCAATAGTCCCACTTCATCTGCATTCTTAGATACGGTATGGGTGCCTGAAGCCACATAGACAAAACCCTATACATGTGTACTATGTTTTCTCCCATATGTACCTATGATAAACCTTAACGTATAAATTTGGCATAGTAAGGATTAATAACAAAAATGCCTAATAGTCAGATGCCACAGACTCACTTGCTTACTTCCCTGAGGTATGAAGGGAAGCTTGGGATTTTGGGTGTTACCCTTTTAAGATTTCTCATTCCATTAAAAGTAGGCCATCCTCTCTCTCTCCTACTAAGACTGAGACTCAGACGTTAAGACTGAAGGTGCTCCAGTGCACCATCCTCATCAGTTTACGATTATGGCCGCCCTCTGAATTGTCGGGTAATTCCCTCCTCAATCAGTAACTGCTGAGGTTCTGGCTACCTCACGCTTTCTGTTCCCCGGGAACAACTGGCCATCCTGGGTCACCACTGTGCCATCATGTGGTCTCTAGCTCTTTCTCTCTGCCATGTGCAGTAGCACCTGGAAGGAGCCTGGGGCTTGCTGCAGGAGTCTACAGCACCTATAAATAACACAGGATGATTATGACAGTATATTGTAATCATTTCAACATTATGACTTGCTTATCTCTGCAGTTTTCTGTTTGGTATTTTCACTTTGCTGTTGACTGTGGGGAATTAAAGTCATAAAAATTGAAATGGTGGACAGCTGCACAAAGGATCACATATGGTCAGTGTCCATATGGTCCCGATTCTCTTCCCCACTGTCTGCCTGTCGTCTGTCTGTCTGTCTGTATGTTTGTCTGTCTCCCCCTCTCTTACTCTCTCTCTCTCTCTTTCTAATAAAGACACAGAACAATGTGGGGTTTCTAACTTGCAGGTAATAGCTTTATTTCATTTTTATAATATTTATGAGGCCATTGATATGATTTAATTTTCTATATATAATACTGTTACAGACCTTCCTTTCAAAATATGTTAAGTACAATGTCAATTTAAAGATGAAAGGGGGACCTGGCAGGATGGCTCAGTGGTCTAAAGTGCCTGCTTGGGAAAGCTTGGGTGGCTACAGGGACCTCAGTTCAATCCCCGGCACCACATGCTGCACCAGCCCTGCCCTCGGGGTGGGCTGACCTGGCCATAAAAATGAATGAATAAACAAACAAAGGTTCTGAAACAAGAAAAAAAAAAAAGATGAAAGGGGCTAGGGAGATAGTTCCATGGCACAAATGCCTGCCTGGCAAGTGCAAGGTCATGAGTTTGAGCCCCGGTCCTGCAAAAAAAAAAAAAGAATATTACTTATGCTAACAAGTGGCAGTGACACTTGACTATGACCTAATTGACTGAGTGAATTGACTATGATGGCTGTAACAAAAAGCCATAAAGGCAATTGTCAGAGTCCCTTCTTGGTTTTCGTCTCGGCCTAAGAAGTCTAAACTTACAGTCCTAGGGGCCTGGCGGGATGGCTCAGTGGTCTCAAGTGCCTGCTTAGGAAAGCTTGGGCAGCCTCAGGGACCACAGTTCGATCCCCGGCACCACACAAGCTGCGCCAGCCCTGTCCTGAGGGCAGGCTGAGCCAGCCGTAAAAATAAATAAATTAACAAACAAACAAAAGTTCTGAAACAAGAAAAATAAAATAAAAAATAAACTTACAGTCCTAAAGCCACGTTATTGGAATTCCACCAAGTTAATTTTAATCTGCCGCTCCCAGTGTAACCCACGGCGATAACAAAGACACTGAGACATATACATATATATATATATATATATATATAATTGTTGGGTAGCCAAGGGGCCCTAAGTCCCGCCATGAAGATGGCTTTCCGGAACCAAGAGCACGACCCAGGGCTACACTCCACTTTTATTCACTGGAGAAGGGGGAGTGGCTTGTGAAAGGGAATTGTGGGAAGAAGGTCAGCAATGAGGGGAGCTGTGGGAAGGTGGTAGGCATTGAAGAGGATTGTGGGAAGAAGGTGAGCACTATGAGCTGGGCTAGGTAGGAGGCCTGCATTCACCTCTGCCATATTTAGAGATACGCAAAAGAAGTAATTTGCATTATGCTATTGTGATATCCAATATTTTGGGGGTCTGGCACTTTAGCTTTGATGTGTAATCTTTTAAGCCCCGGGAAGTCACAGCCTCTGTCTCGAGGCTCGATCCCAGCTGACACCGTAGAGCATTGGCTCTTCGTCCTGTTATCAGGGAAACACACGTGCCATCTTCAAAAATTACCACCAGCACCTCGGCTAGACCAATATACACTGCTTAAGGCCAATGGAGAGGCTAATGAAAAGTCCTAGCCAGCTCTGTACATTTCAATACAAGGGAATAGAGTCAGGCTCAGTCAAAATGGAGACAGTTGCTTTTTTTTTTTTTTTTTAAGGAGAGCTGGTCAGGTGGTCCTCCATAGGCAATATATTATTAACACTAACATTTATAGAATACTTGAATGCATTTGGTACCCTTACTAGTTTATGTACTCATTTGTAAAATGTTCTTTCATGCTTAAGAGTCTGAACAAACAAGATATGTGTTATCACCATGAGACTGGGTTGAAGATAGGGAAGATATATTATCCAACTCAATAAAACATTGATCATAGTGTGAGTCAGATATTACCTTTGAAATGAAAAAAAGGCAATAAAAGTTAGGTGTATAATTAGAGTGGGTAAGATGATGCCATTTTAGCAACTCCAACATTTCGCAGTGAAACAGGACAAAGATTCATTTTCTGTTCGTGTAGCTGGTGAGCTGTAGTTGAGGCTTCAACTCATCATAGGCTCTCGGAGCCCAGCCAGGCAGAGCTCTGCAGATCCAGGGAGGCAGGAAGCAGGTGGTACCTCACATGCCTGCCCTGAAGGGCTCTGCCCAGAAGGGACATCTGCCACTTCTAGTTTTTGTTATCCAAAGCAAATTATGTAGCCATGCTAATTTCGAGGGAGGGGGCAGGAAAATGCAGTTTTATCATATATTCAAAAGGCCAGGAGCCAGATATAATTGGGAGAACCATTAATGTCACATCACCACCCTGCAAATCATCCATAAAACAGTTCTGACACGTCCTCTAGATGGAGACATGTAGCTAGCCCAGATGTAGTAAAGTCAGACTTGTGTTTACAGCTCTCTCAATCTCTAATTAGCTCCGTTCTGTGGACAGAGAACACAAAAGGAGGTATTTGCTCAGACGGATAAGATAAAATTACCTGTCCTAAGAAGCTTCCATTACTGATCATAAAATTGTTGTCTTACTTCACTGCCAACACCTCTGTTTGGTTTGGGCCACTTCACTTCTCCAAGCATTTATGATCCTGGCTATGAATGTGGCTGAACTATTTGCACAGGACACAACTTGGGTTTCTCCCAGATTGGCTTTTACCTACTTTGGCTCAGATCATCTTTTGTGTTTAGGATTTCCTTTCCTGTCTCTGTGGCCTTCTGTAATATCCATGGGCTTGTGAGAGTCCTTCCTCCTCCTAACTGACTTCTGATTAGAGCTTCCAGCCTTCCCTCCCCTCCACTGCCTACCCCCATCAGCTTTCTAGCACCTTCTTTGCAGGGTTTCTGCCTAGCACTGAAAAGGAATTTTGAGAACAAAAGGCTAAAAGTATGTTCAAAATAAGCAGGTATACTTTTAAGGATAATTAATAGGGGTAACAATAATTATTAATGTTACTAATATAATAATTATGTGTCTTTTATCATAATGATAATTTATTTTAAGCATTTGCCATATATGTTGACAATCTATTAGGTGTCCCCTGAAGTATGCTGTTCTCATTCCTGTTTCTGAAGCTTTTTCCTTTGGTATGTATGTATTTATGTGAACTGATCGAAGTGACTACTGTACAGAAGTGAAATTGGTATGCATGGTTTTACCCTAAATAACTGCAGAAACTTTTCTAATGTAGGGCCCCTTCGCAGTGTATTTAGTACACATATTTGGCTTATTTCAAGTGAGTTAAAAATTTAATCCTGTAATCTCTGGATTTCTTTTTTTAAAAAAATAGAGTCCCATATTGCTTTTTTACACTCTCTGCTTTGCTTTCCTTCAGACCCCTGTCAGAGGACGTAGGGATGGACATCCCCTTGGAGGAGGAAGTGCTGAGTCCCTGTGCAGCAGACACGAGGCCTGGTAAGAGAGGTATTTGCTCCTTTCCCACGGTGGTGCTTTCACCAAGATGGTTTTGTTATTCATAGAGAACCATATCCTGTGTATTCAACCCAAGATTTCAGTGACTAATAAAAAGCGAGAGTGAAAAAATGCAACAGGAAGGTGTTGAGCTCCACTTGGTTAGTTTCAGAGTCCACTCCAATGTTTATGCTAACATGGCCCATATTTTATCTCCTGGCTACAGCCTTATCTGCTGAAATATTCAGTTCTATCATAATTACTGTATATCTCAATGTCAAATTCTAACTGATGCCTAAGCTCACCAAATTTATGCATAATTTTAAAAATGTTCAAGATCAGAAATGTGATAGTATGAATGCTTAGTGTTCTAAATATAAAAACCACACCAGAGGTGAAAGTGTAGTTCAGTGGTAGAGCATTTGCCTTGTATGTGAGACCCTGGGTTTGGTTCCAAGCACTACAGAAAAAAAAAAAAAAAAAAATGTAACCAAAGCAATTTTATACTATGAGGATTTAAGCCTAAGGCATACACAGAAAATAAATAAATAAATAAATTTTCAGTTACAGCTTTCATGACTCTCATTTTGTGCTAGAATCACTCTCTTCAATTATACCAACATTAAGGTCATGCCTAGATCCTGAACCATGATATTTTTAGCCAAGCCTGCACTAGGGTAGCAAGAAGGGGGTGAAATAAATTTGTTTTCTGTGCTAGTATTTAAGTTATATTCTTAAAGATACTGGTCAAGTGACATGTTATTTGTAGGCTTCTGTGACCAGTAGTAACCATTGTATGTCTCTCTCTAATACTCACAACATAGTTTAGAATAGTAAAAGTACTAACGCTATGGCTATGCCATATGGGACTGCTAAATACATGTAACTATTTAAATAAATGGAAGTTAACAGTAATAGTTTAAAACTCCATTCTTCAATCACATTAACCTCATTTTTAATTGCTCAACAGCCATTTATAAAATATCCCATCATCACAAAAATTCCTATGAATTTCTGTAATATAGAAACCCAGTGTTTTTTCATTTGTTTGGTTTTTTTTTTTTAATTTTTTCTTTTTCTTGTTTCAGAACTTTTGTTTGTTTGTTTGTTTGTTTTTATGGCCCGCTCAGCCTGCCCTCAGGGCAGGGCTGGCACAGCATGTGGTGCCAGGGATTGAACTGCAGTCCCTGCAGCCGCCTACGCTTTCCTAAGCAGGCGCTTTAGACCACTGAACCATCCTGCCGGCCCCAACCCAGTGTTTTTTAAATGTCATACAACTTTTTTTTTTCAAGTGATACATAAAAGCATTACATGATACACAGTTTAGGTGATGTTGTATCCAGAAAAGAAAAATATTAATGATAAAGGCACAGTGCCACTTTCCTTAGCACAGGCCAGAGTTCATGTTCTAGGATTGAGAGATATGCCAGATGGCTTTCAGAATCCTTCATGCAGGGGAAACTGGTCCCTTCAGTTTTTAGATAAAGACAGGAAAGTTTTCTTTTACAATTCTCTCCACGGACCAAGTACTTCCATGGCCAGCTATGCAGGAGTTTTTCCATGTACACTAGGCAGTTCTCTAGAGAACACCAAGGTGTTCTGTGCTTCAATTGCGACATTAACTGGAGGGAATGCCAGCAACCAGAGGTGAAGGGTGCAGTCCCACAAGACATTAGGTACCCTTGCAGGTCCCAGGCTGCACCGTGCTTCTAACCACCCAACTTAGGGTTCCCTCAGACTCATTTCTCAGGCTTAATAATTTACGAGCACAGCTCACAGAACTCATTGGAACACTACTTCCATTTACTGGTTTACTACAGAAGATACAAAGGACATAGATGAACAGATTGTGGTGGGGTACTTAGGGAATAGGCTGATAGTCTCAAACTTAGAAACTATGAAAGCAAAGGACCTCATTTGTGAGTCTTGGAATTATAATTTGGGGAAGCATATATTCAAACAGCTCTGAATGAATGCTCTAAAGAACTTCAAGTTGTACAGGTTTTTCTAACGGGAAAGAGAAGCTGAGGACAAAGGAAATCTCACTACTTACATGGAAATAAAAGGAAGGAGGTGAGGAAAATATACCCTAACATTAAGGTACCTATCATCAAGCTTTACATGATTAACTTAAAGGACTGTCTCTAGATGAAAAATAATTTGTCATTTGTGACAGTTGTTACTATAGGGTTCATCAAAAGATAACAGTGGTCTCTGCAGAATTGGCCCAGTTTTAAAGTTCACACCCTTGTGCCCAGCTCAGGATTTCCTTTTCTTCAATGGCAGCCTGACATATGTATAATCCTGAGTCCCTGAAAACTCTCCAACTCCATCTTCGAATTATTTTTAAATGTTGTTTTGATGATTTTTTTTGGATTTAGTATTTCCTCTTGGGGGCACAACTAGGAAGTCTCAATAATCAATCTTTGGATTGGGTCTTAATTTTCCATAGATTTCATCCCTCAGGGCTGGGAGGGCTCATTCCCAGGAAATCATGTACCCTGGAAGAGTGGAAGGAATGATTGTGGATATTTCAAAGCCACATTTGAGTAACAACAAGGAAGCCGTTGAAGATCAGGGCTGATGCAATAATTTGATACTTTTCTTTGGAGTTTGCTTAATAAGATGATTGCTTGCTTAGAGTCTCCATGAAATAATCATTCTGGGAGTAGAAGTAAATAGTGAGTTATACATTACCTTAAAACTCAGAAAAATTACAAGCAACAGTGAGAATACAAAGAAGTAATAATGACACCATCAGTAAGGATTGTAGCCAGCTGAAATTTAACCCAAGCCAGCTTTTTAAGTAATTTCCTTAGGCTAGGTGTAGGATCACTGAAGAGAGCAATTTGTTTTTTTCTTACAATTGATGAGATGGGTGATATTTGATGGTTTTTCAGGTATATAAACAGAGCACTCTTTTAATAACACAGGTGCCCTCTTGAGAAGTGGTGATGATATCAAGTGCCATGTACTTTTGTGAGTCCATTTTTCTCATTAAGGATATTTCAGCACTGCAGTTACCAAGTACTTGTCAGCTGTCACTTAAGGCTTGCTGAGTAAACTTAGCTCATGTTTTTATGTTGTCCGTCATATCTTACAGCCATAAAGTTGGGACAAACATACAAAGTAAACAATTGCACCACTGAAATACCAATCGAGTCCATCTGCCTTTTAACAGTATGGTGCCATTAGGGCCCATGTAAAAGGAAGACTGAATATGCCTTTGCAGTGAGGGAAATCCTAAAGTACAGAGTCCAACTCAGCTGAGGGGAAGCCAGGACCAGAGACAGATTCCACAGAGCCATTGAGTTCCATTAGGCCAGTCAATGCCAGGTTGTCATCAATCAGTCCTGAGCCAAGAAACTGATAGGTTACTAAAGGGAACAGGACTTGGACAGACACTGCCCAAGGACTGAAATGATAACCTCAATATGGGTTATTGGGTTGACCAGTTTAGTGTAATTATACTGCTTCCAACAAAAGCCTCCAAACTTAGAAGGCCATAATTATGGGTAAGAGATATAGATATAGATATATAGATATATATCATATATAAGGGATAGTTTGTTTTATGAGACCAGCAAGCATTTTGTTCTACCCTTTTTAATGATGATCTTATGGTATCAATATATGAAAAATTTAAACTATGTCCAGAATGGTCAAGAGTTTATTTGTGGATCAGTAATAACAAATGCCTTAGAACTGAAGTAGTACAGAGAATTTAGTTTAAGAGATAATTGCATCACCAGGAGACTCATGAAATAAGCAACTTGGATTTGAGATCCATAATTGTAGCATCTTTTTTTCTTTGATTTGTTTTTTAGCAAGATTTTGGGACCATTGCTCAACTAAGACAGATAATTTGTGATCCCTTTTCCAGGTCAGAGAATGTGTTTTGACCACAGCACTTACATCTTCCTGAAGATCAGCTAAGAAAGTAGAATTAAATAAGCCATTGGTTTTCTTTCCCAGGTATTTATAGGTAACAATAAGAATAGCAAGAAGTAATAATCATGTCATCAGAAAGGACTTTAGCAAGTTGAAACTTAACTCAAACCGTCTTTGGAATAATTTCCCCAGGCTAGGCATAGGTTTGTGAGAGACAGCTTTGAATTGGCCTCCCTAAGAGAAGTAATAGTGGATTCACTATTCTACTTAATAACCTCAAGTGCCAATGAAAGCATGCTCCCACTCAAGTTGTTTAGTTGTATAACTTTTTTTCTAACTGAGCACACAAGTGAACACTAGATGTCCAAGGGCTTCAGCAGGGCTACCATAATTTCACATCACACCATGTGAGTACATTCAGTCTATCAAGGCAGAAAGGCCCATAGTTTTAGCCATAAAAGAAGCCAGAGTTCTGTATGGTGGTTGTTCACTAGCACCATTCTTAAAGGAGGAATTGCCCAAAACTGATGTAGATTAAAAACTTTTTTCCTATGAAGCTGGAAGCAAAGGACGCCAAAGAAAGTTCTGGAACCTTGACCAAAGAGATGGGAAGTTTGGAGACGGAGTGAATTTACTCTCATACTCTGAAGCCACCAGGGAGTCAAGGGGGAAAATAAGAGTCACATACCTGTGCTTGAGTCCTCAGAAGCATCAGAGGTAGAAATGAGTCACTTCAGAAACCCCTTCTGACACCATCTAATGTCAGTCAGTTCAAACCCAGGAGAAGCAAGAGAACTTTATTTACATCTCAGGAATCAGTTTTTAAAAACACAAATTCAGATAACCCTGAAAAAGCCTGCTCCAAAGAAGCCCAGATGACACAGAGTTTTTGTTAAGAGAAGTCACAGAGGGAATCCCACAAGGCACATGTGGAGGAAAATGGGTTGTACAGAAAAGATGTTCTGACACAGGCTACACATCAGTGGGCATGTGTGATGAATTTCTAGGACTGTCTCAAGGTGGAAAATGTATTTGTCATTTGTGACACACAGTTGCAGCTGCAATAGTCATTAAAGGTATTAGTGGCTTTTGCAGACATGGCCCACTTCAAGCATTTACATTCCTGTGCCCAGTTGAAGATTTTATTTTCCCAGCAGCATCTTTATTGTATACAAGTCCTGGTCCCCTAATGACCTCTGTGGTCCATTTCAAAGTGCACTTAAAAGATTGCTTTATATTGGGATTTTATTGAGATTTTGCACAAGGCAGAGGGGCGCAGGCAGCTTACCCGCAGCAGGCACGCGGGCTCTGCTACCGGCTGTGATTGAGATTTTACACAAGGTATAGAGGAAGTGGCATAGTTTCAATGCCCTTTACAATTGTACTACCCTCCAAGCACTTTAATGCATTTACTAACGTGGAAGGTCATCAGACCTGTTGTTCAAGTGTCTTGAATAATGCCTCAGCTCCAGCATGTCTCCGCCTTCCCAGGGCACATTAGGTGGGGTTAAATTCCAATTTTCTAGTAACTTGGTGTTTTTGGTGACCAGGCTTCTCTTAAAGCTAGGTGGAGTCCCACTCCAAGTAACTTTTCTAGCATAAACTCAGTTATGGTTGGAAAGCTTTCTACACAAGCAGAAGACACTCCTACCCATTTAGGAGCTCAGCCTAGAATCAGAGACAAAGACCAAACACTTTTCTTATACCATATTAGGATATTTAGCTTTGTTTGGTTGGGATAACTTGGCTTAAAATAATGTCTTAAGCATTGCTTCTATTAAATGAAAGGCACATAAGCAGAAAGTATATTCTACAATAAAAGGATGAGAACTAGCTCTGTGATTACTAGATGCTATGGAAACCACTATCAAGCCATGTTCCTATAATAGGTAGTGACTGCTTATGTAGGTTCAAGGAATGTAACCAGAGAGTACTTCAGGTTTCATTTGAAAAACAAAACATGAAAGGTCACTAAAGATCATATTTAGGAACTAAGATACATTTTGGGAATGTCATCAACATAGTATTTACTGCCGTTCTTTAGGGGCAGACTTAGTAATAATTAGAAAATATATACTTACCCACTTTTATGTAGTATTTATCACAAAAATCCAATTCTATATTATGACATTATCAAGTTCTTAAAGATAATCAGAGAAGTTAAAAAAAAAAACAAACTAATTTTCCTCTTCTTTAGGAATAGTTCTCCCTGTTTTTATATGGCTGCCATTGATGAGCCTGGGGGAAGCCAGTGCTGAGGGCTGCTATCAAGAAGTGGGTCCAGATCCTCTATTAGGGCTTTTAGCAGATCTAGGTTTGCTGAAAGAGTCTTAATAGAGCAAAGGGCCCAAGGCCACCCTTAGCAGCCATGTATGCAGTCTAATATTAGATGTTGCTATTATTTGTCTTTAGAACCTCCTAACTCACTGGATCTTAATGGCACTCACTCTCGGAGGATCAGGCTTACAGCCCCAAATATCAGTCTTTCTCTGGACCACAGTGAAGGATCCATTCTCTCTGATGATAACCTGGACAGCCCAGATGGAATTGATATCAATGTGGATGAACTTGATACTCCTGAAGAAGCAGACCCTTTTGAGTATGCAGGCCATGGTAAGTAACTAGGTTGACAAAGCCTAAATAAATAAATAAATAAATGATTACCTAAATGGCATTAAGAACAAATCCTTTGTTTTTGTGCCACTGTCTCCTTTGTGTGATTTCTGGGAAGTTTTGTTTGTGTCTTAGTCAAGTTGGTAAAGGTTGACAGTTTTAGAGTGTGCCGGAGCAGGTGTGAGTCAGGAAGGTCTTGTAGGACCATGGCTCTGTTGTGAAGCCCCTAGGCTGCTACCTGTTGTGTTGTAAGGAAACTAGAGCTGGGTTTACAGAGAAAGATAAATTAATCTGGGAGATAAAATTTGAAGAGGCAGAATCAGGACTTCCCAATTTCTTAGTACAAGCTTCCACCGTCTGGAATTTTTGTTCCACCAGAACCTTCTATGCCCAGCTCCTTCTCTGTGTGCAGACCTTGGCCAGGCTTCACCTTCTTGGGCAGGCCTTCCTTGCCTCTGAAATCAAAGGTGCTTTTCATTCCCTGCTTTCCTTAACCCTTTAGTTCAGTGTTTATTTTTTTTTCTATGTGGTATTCCCCTGAAATTGTATTATGTACCTTTCCTTCCTTCCTTCCTTCCTTCCTTTTTCGTTTTTTTTTTTTTTTTTTTTTTTTTTTTTTTTTTTTTTTTTTTTTTTTTTTTTTTTTTTTTTTTTTTTTTTTTT
>PVJA010054160.1:0-11689 GCA_004027025.1 Myocastor coypus
TGTGTGTGTGTGTGTGTGTGTGTGTGTGTGTGTGTGTATTTCCTTAAACAAAAAAGTTGTCTTTTACATTTTGTGAAGTTAGTGACACATGATATTAGGAGATCTAGCAAGTGATAGCTACCCTTAATCAGACAGGATGTTCATCTCAGGAATGAGGTAGCTTCTTTGCTTTAGGCACAAATCCCACCTACATGTATTTGATCACTTTCCTAGCTTCGTATCTCCCAACATATCCCCCTTTTTTGTTTTGCTTTGTCAGAGATGGGTGCTCCACTGCAGTTAGAAAAACAGTATTTGGAGAAGTCTTTAAAGGACGTTTTCTCCAGGTGTGGTGGCTCACGCCTGTAATCCCAACACTTGGGAGGCTGAGGCAGGAGGATCGGTGAGAGTTCGAGACCAGCCTGGGCTACAAAACTGAGCTCAAGGCCAGCCTAAACTGTACAGTGAGACCCTGTCTCAAAAAGACAAAAAAAAAAAAAAAAAAAAAAAAAAAAAAAAAGAAAAAAAAAAAAAAAAAAAAAAAAAAAAAAAAAAAAAAAAAAAAAAAAAAAAGGTATAAAGGTATACAAACTCTAAATAATCCAGTAACAAGAAATGAAACTGAAAATGTAATAAAAAGGGCCAGCCTGATAGCTCAGTGAACTGAAGCACCTGCTTAAGCAGAGCATAGAGGCAGGAGTTCGATCCTTGGCATGCCATTCCGGCCCCACTCACAATGTGTCCTGAGATGGCAATTGAGACAGGACATGGTGGCACAAACCTGTAATCCCAGCACTTGGGAAGCTTAAACCAGGAGAATCACTATGTATCTGATCTACATAGTGAGACCCTGTAGACCCTGTCCTAAAGTACAGAAGAAAAATGTAATAAAAAACCCACTAACAAAGAAAAGTCTAGGTCCTGAAAAGAAAAGTCTAGGTCCTGATGGATTTATGTAGAATTCTACAGGAAATTTAGAGAAGACTTAATGCCAACTTTTCTCAGGAAAAAAAAAAAAAAGAAATTGAAAGGGAAATAATTCTCCCAAATTCATTCCTGGAGGAATGTATTACTCTAATTCCAAAACCAGAGAGAGGTCCAACTAAAAAAGAGAACTATAGCCCAATCTCTCTAATGAATATAGATACAAAAATCCCCAATTAGATATTAGCAAACAAAATAGAGCAAATCAAGAAGATTATACATCCTGACCAAGTGGGATTCATTCCAGTACTGCAGGGATGGTTCCACACACTCAAATCCATAAACATAATACTCCACATCAATAGAACCCTGAAGAAAAATGATCGTACATTCAGAAAAAAGCTTTAGACAAATTCCAACACTGAGTCATGATAAAAATCCTACAGAGAATTGGAATAGATGTTCTATATCTCAACCCAATAAAAGGCATCTATGAGAAACCAATAGCTAACATCTTACTAAATGGGCAAAAACTGAAGGCCTTCACTTTGAAATTAGGAGCAAGACAAAAATGTCCACTGTTTTTACTCCTATTCAATATAGTTCTGGAAACATTAGCCAGAGCAATTAGACAAGAGTGAAATATAAAAGGAATGAAATTGGAAAATAAGAAGTGAAATTATTATTATTTGCAGATGACATGATACTCTACACAGCAGACCCCAAAAAATCTGCCAAGTCTTGTAGACTGTCTTAGTTACTCTTCTCTTGTTGCTGGGACAAATACCTGACATCCAAAATGAATGAAGGAAAGTTTATTTAGCTCACAGTTACTGGACGTTTCAGTCCATATTTGGCTGGCCCAAGGCTGGGTGGAACAGGGCAGAGAGCATCCAGTTCATGGTGGCAGTACAGCAACGATTGCAACAGAGGCAACTGATCAACCAGGGCAGCAGAGAGCAACAGTGAGAGTCTGCCTGTCTGTCTCTCTTTATATTGCATTCAGGCTCTCTGCCTCAGCCTATCCACCTTAGGCTACACCCATAATCCCAGAAGTACTCAGACTCATAATCCCATCAGTACTAAAACACATAATTCCAGTGGATCATGAGTCAAGTCTCAAACTCTAGATTACATGAGGCTTTGGGGGGACAACTAGACATAAACCATAACATAAACTTAATTACCAAATGTGTCAGCCACCAGGGTGACAGCATTGCAGATATAGGCCACTAAGCTGGTTTCCAAAGTTAGCATTTCAGTCTATCAGTTGCTTCCAGCTGGGATTCTAACACTGGTTTCTTATCTCTGCTGGCTCTCTGATTTCAACAGTTTCTGCTGGGAGGAAGCAGTGTCGTACGCAGCAAGCCTTTTGAAGGAGCACATCTGTAGATGAGCCAGCATGGGCACTGCAGGGTTCCCCACAGAAAGAACAGAGCTCTGGTGCAGCAGAGCCACAAAAGTATGAGTGTGGAAGTGGGGGCAAGGGCTGTTGGCAAATCACTTGGACACTACCAGTGCAGGACTCCTTGACCCAGCTGTCAGGCAGCTCAGCTTCCACAACCAGCTCACCCACAGCCCACAGTGAACCTGAATTTCCCAGGAGCTGCAGTTGGCCAGGGTGGGCTGAGCTGAGGCTGAGAGGGCTAGGTTCTGTGCAGACAGCAGTGCCCAAGCAACCCTGGGCTCGCATTGTAATCCCAAAATAGTGGGGCCTGGAAAAGCACAATCTCGGTAAACACAACGATAAGAGTTGCAGGTTATGGCCAGTAGGAGGAAGCCTCTGTCATCTACCCAATGCCTCAGGTGTGGCTTGACGCTGGCATCTGCTCCAAATGCCACGGAAGTCCCGGGCCTGGTCCTTCTCTTCCCACTAGCTCAGACTCATTAATTCAAGGCTGTGGGAGGCACTGAGTGGATGATCTCATGCTCAGGAGAAGAGGAAGAGCTGGCCAAGAGCTGAGCCTGCATGGCTGTGGGGAGGAGGTGGCTACAGGGAGGCCAAGGGAGCTGGGGAGCCAGGGCCTGCTACACCTCAGGACACCATCCTCAGGCAGAGGTAGCCAAGCTCATGCTGGGCATTGGGCTGTTGGACTCTTCCACATGGTGGCAGCCCTTCTTGGCAAGGGACTCTACACCAACGGTTGAAGAGGGCTAGAGAGAGGTGGGTACAAATCATGGGGTGTGCCCCACAGCAGTTTCCCTCTGCACTTCAATTTTTATACAAAGCTGTGCTTTAGAAAGGCCTGCTAGGTCTGAATAATAAGAGTGAGAGGGAGAAGTAATAGGAGTAAGAGGCTGTGAGGCATGGTGGTGCGTGCTGTCTCCCAGTACTTGGAGGCAGGAGGATCACTGTGAGCTCGAGGCCACTGTGGCCTACCTACTGAGCCCTAGATCCGACTACACAGCAAGATGCTGTCTCAAAAAAAAAAAAAGGTGGGAAAATTTATTTTGTTCACTTATGTGATACTGTAAGTATTCATAAGAACTTTAAGCCTCGGGAGATAGTTCAGTTCAGTAGAATAAGCGCTGGCCTGGCAAGTACAAGGGCCTAAATTCAATCCCTGGTTCTCAAAAAAGAAAAAAAGGAAGAAAGAAAGAAAAGAAAAGAAAAACAGAGTGCCTTAGTCAATTGAATATATTTGGGGCCAGGGAGATAGCTCTGTGGCACAAGCACTTGCCTGGCAAGTGCAAGGTCGTGAGTTCAAACCTAGGTCCTGGAAAAAAAAGAAAAAAAAAAAAACCTTTATTTGCACTTTCAGTTACACACACGTGCGCACATGTGCACGCGTGCACTTGCAGAGCAAGGCAAAGCAAAGAACCCAACAGGGGGATTTTAGATAAGGAAAGGCTTGTTCTTATCACAGAAGCATCTTAGGTAGCAGCTCAGGGTCATGTTCCTTTTGAACTGAGCTCCTGTGTAACTCTGCAGACAGCAAGGACGTTAAGGGCAGAGAAATATGTTTCTCCTTTTGAAAGTTGTCTGTCCAGTCTTGCTGCTTTTAAATCTTGCAAGGAGTCACTCAAGTCCAAATACTTCCCTTTATACTGAGTAAATAAATCTGCTTCCAAGTTAGGGAGTACAGTGAGCTCTTTGGACATGTGGAAGAGGTGACCTCTGGAACCTGTGGGCAACACATTCTAACCTCTCAGGAGAAAAGCATGCGTACACTACATAGGTGTGGGCCCCAGTAACTTCAGTGTGTCCGTAACAGTGAATTTCTCTGCCTGTATTGTTGCTAAGCCTTAGCGCGATAATTAGACCTTATATTCAGGGCAGTGTCCTGCGGCACATCAAGCACATGTCAGGGGCCCAAGGCCTCAGATTTCATCAGCTCCACACTTTGGCCCTGCAGAAACCCACAGAGAGGTGTGGAAAAAGGAGGCTGTGAGAGGCTTCTGATCCCCACAGGCCTGCCCCACTGGCGTCAGGGAGGAAGAAACTAAGGCACAAGATGCCTGGAATGCAAGAGATCACTTGATTTTGTGCACACCCTCTGGCCCCCCACAGCTAAAGGTTTTCTTAGCAAACCAAAAACATAAAAAGAATCAGACAGGGCAGGAGCCTCTTCTAAGGGCCTTCACAACTTTTGTCTGCATTCAAAACATTCCTGCCTTGGACCCACCTGGAGGTAAGGGTCTCCCCTGAAAGCTAAGCCCCTCTCCAAAGAAACTTTCCCAGGGAAGCTTTGCATTTTTGAGTTGGGAGGGAGAGCATGACCTGATTGAATTAAGGTTAGGATGTGGTCTGAGGTACATGGAGGCCTGCAGCACCACCCCGTGTCTGGCCTTGCCCGTGTTTGGTGGGTAACAAAGGGCCGCCTGCTGCCTGTGCAGCTTCCTGTTTCTGTGTTAGAACCACGTGGTGGTTCTTCTTTTCCAGGTGCAGACATGACCTCAAGCAGCCTCCCCCATTATTCTCTGGGAGCCCCAGAGGGCCACAGCAGGTCCTTCAGCTTGTGCTCTTCAGGTCCATGCAGTGTTTCAATACTTTAATTAGTGGTCAACATGCATGAAAGTTGGTTTCCATCTTTTCTTTAAACACACACGCATGCACACACCAGTGCCAGGTCTGCAGCTCCGTGGTACGGAGCTGGCATAGCATGCATAGAGAGCCACCTTCTTCTTCTTCTTCTTTCTTCTTCTTCTTCTTCTTCTTCTTCTTCTTCTTCTTCTTCTTCTTCTTCTTCTTCTTCTTCTTCTTCTTCTTCTTCTTCTTCTTCTTCCTCCTCCTCCTCTTCTCCTCCTCCTCCTCCTCTCCTCCTCCTCCTTCTTCTTTCCTCTTCTCTTCCTCCTCCTCCTTCTTTTCTTTTTTCTTTATTTTGCAGGACTAGGACCCAAACCCTAGCCATCTGCACTGACCCACATCTCTGACTTCATCAGCTCTTTTTATTATTTGAGGCTCAGGGTTTTGCTAAATTGCTAAATTGCAAAAAAATAAAATAAATTACTAGGTTGCATAGGCTTAAACTTTTGACCCTCCTGCCTGCCTCAGACTCCTGAGGCCCAGAATTGTAGGCAAGTCATCACACTGGGCCTTCACAACCTGTCTATACCCTACTTTTCCTATTCTAGTGACTTCCGCTGGGCTCCTGTGTTGCAGATTTGCCCCCCTTCTGCCTGCCATCTGCCACATCTCCGTGTAGTCAGGCTGCTCCCCTCAGTGCCCTGGCTTGTTGTGGGGGTTCCCAACACATGGGGCAGTCAGACTGGGCATTCATCCATCCAGAGCCAGAGCCCTGTGGCCCCAAAGGGTGCTTTTGCACTTTCCCAGGGGTTCTCTGAGCCTGCTGGAAAGATAGGTAGAGGAATTATAGGCTGGGTGGTTTGGGATTGGGTGAGTCTGCCTGTCCTCCCAGCCTGGGGCTGTGCCAAGTGAAACAGGCCCAGCTAGAGCCTGTGGGGAGGTAGTGAGGAGCAGAGGGGCCATGCCGTCCTCTGGAGCATGACCCAGGTAAGGAGAGAAGCCGTCCACCTCCCTGGGTTTCCTCCAAGGAATGTCCCTAGGACCTGGACCTCAACAGGCCTCCTGCCAGGACCAGACCAGCTATGACTGGACCCGAAACCTGGATGCCAACAGGGCACTTGGCTCTTGGCAGAGAATCAGGCACTGCTTAGGAGACACGGGCTCCTCCCTTGCCTGCAGGTACTGCTCCAAGGTCAAAGAGGGCGGGAGGGCAGCCAGGGAGGGACAGCAGCCTGAGTCAGGGTTGCCTCCAACCTACCTCTCTGCTTCCTCTCCTCCCACCACTCTGGATTGGTTCTGAATCCTGAACATCAAATCCATAGCTGAACCAGTTCCGGCAGGGTGTCCTTCTTCTCCCAATTCCTAGGCCAGCAGGTTCAAGAGAACACTGACCAGATGTGGGGACTCTAAGGAGCAATGTCAGCAATAATGCCTCCCAGAGAGCTCCCTAGGTTTTGTTTACCACCCAGAGACTCACGAGGTTAGAAATGTACTGTGATCTGAGAGACTGTAAGATGGGGACAGACAGGCAGACAGGCAGGTAGACAGGCAGACAGACATGGTTCAGAAATAAGTCTTTAAGGAGTACATCTCTGACAAACATTTCCAGTTTCCCGGGATTGGCAAGAGCATGCAACTTGAAGAGCTAAATTTCAGTTTATATATAATCATCCTCGAACACACAGTTTCAGTCTACATTTAGATCCCATGTGTGTGTGTGTGTGTGTGTGTGTGTGTGTGTGTGTGTGTGTGTGTATGTGGAGGGGTGGATAGGAAAACAGAGCTTGCTACTCAAAGCTTAAAAATAAAAATAACAGTTTGCTGAAGTGTGAACGTTGTTATTCTATACAGAAATTAATCCAGTAACAAGGGTGCTGGGATGTTTGTTGAGTGATTTGTACGTACATGACCTCTGCTCTCCGGGGCTGTGCTGCCCAGGGCAGGGGACAGCTGTTTCGCCACAGGCAGCCTTGTGATCCTGGGCAGCTCTTCCCACCCTGAACCTGTGGGACATCCTTTGCAAGCCACTCCGCAGTTAACGCTTCAGGAACATGGAGTTCAGGGTCTTTCCGGTTGACAATGCACAGGTTTAAGAAAGGACTGAATCCAAGGAAAAGTGCCAACTCTGGTCCAGAGGCTGGGAAAGGAAGAGTTTCTTGGCAAAAACAGTGCTGTAAGTTTCTGCCACAAACATCAAACGTGTTAATGAAAGGGAAGACTCGTGGCAGGGCGCGACTCACTGCAATCTGAGGAGGAACGCGCTACTGCTGAGCCACCATCATGCCTGGGCACCTACGGGAAGGCTTCAGCTGCGTGGTCACCAATTATCACCAATTCGACCAGTTATTTGATGATAATGAATTGAATCGGACCTTTCAAGGTGCTGAAGGCAGCTAAGAACAAGAAAAAGAAGCCTGGGTCCGGGGAGATAGCTCAGGGGCACAAGTGCCTGCCTGTCAAGTGCAAGGTCCTGAATTCAATCCCCGGTTCCACAAAAAAGAGAGAGAGAGACAGAGAAAGACAGAGAGACAGAGACAAAGACAGAGAGACAGAGAAGCCAGAGGGGGAGGTGTTGGGGGGGGGCCGAGGCTAAGAGTGAGGTTAGGGGGCAGCTCAAACTCCACCTCGGTGTGGGTAAGCAGCTGTGCAAGGAGTCCCAGAAGGACCTTAAGAACCTACCCAGCATCAGGATGGCAGACAAGAAAGAGGAGGCGCAGCTGCCCATGGCGCTGAAGAAAGAAGGTGTAAGATGTGTTGGAACAAGATCTGATCAACAACTTCAGAGGGAAGGGGAAATAATCGGTACGAGACCAGAATGGCGACCATCTCATGAAAGATTTGAAAAACCACTTGAAGAAAAAGGTGAAGGAGAATTTTCTTTTCTATTTATTTATTTATTTATTTATTTATTTATTTATTTATTTGCATTACTGGGGATTGAACTCAGGATTCTGCACTTGCCGGGCAAACACTTATTCTATCTCCCCAGCCCAAAGGAGGGGAATTTTCAGTTGATAGACCAATTATTGACTGGCCTATTTGAGGACGTGGTGGCCTTGGAAGAGGGCAAGGTGGCCAGGGCCATGGCATGAGCAGAGGAGAGGAGTTTGATGCTCGTGGCAAGCATGAATTCGATAGGCACAGCGGAAATGATAGGTCTTCTTTCTCACATTACAGTGGCCTGAAACGTGAGGACACATGAGGAGGCAGCAGTTCTCACAACTGGGGAACTGTCAAAGACGAATGAACTGACTCAGACCAGTCAAATGTGACTTGGGAAACACCTGAAAGTGAAGAGCACCCTGGGAAAGACACTGAAAACAAAGAGAACAAAGTAGAAGAGGTTAAGGAAGAGGGCCCGAAAGAGATGACTTTGGTGAGTGGAAGGCAATCCAAAATAAAGACCAGGTGAAAGTAGAATTGAATATCTGGAAAACAAACAGAGTTGCCGATGGGCAGTGGAAGAAGGGATTTGCTCTTCATAAACCAAAGAGCCAAGAAGCTCATTCTGAAGACTTCGTAATGCTCCATCATGTCTGGAAGCCCGAGAATGATATCATTTCTCAGCTGGAGATCAACTTTGGAGACCTCGGCCACCAGGAACAGGGTGGCAGGGGAGGGCGAGGTGGACGTGGGTGCAGGGGACATCCAAATCCTGGCAGCCAGACTGACAAGTTCAGTACTTCTGCCCTGGCTGTGAATGACCCGGAGGTCTTCCCAGCTCTGGCCTACCTGGATACCCCGGAACGCCGGGTTGCTCAGCAGGCCCTCTTGTTCAAAGCTTTGTGCATGCTTAGTTGTTGATCCCAAACAGCCAAGACGTCTACCTAGACGTGGCAATGAGAGACAACTTTAGCTTGCGATCTGGGACCATGGAAGGGAAGTGTCCCAGTGCAGGGCTGTGAGCCTGGAGATAAGCTCATGTGCCTTTGGGATTCCTGATTCTGAGAGACAGGGGCGAGGAAGGGGAGAAAAAGAAACAGAGAGACAGATGGGGAGACAGAGAGGCACAGAGCACACCCTACAAGGTAAAGCCAGGAAGGAAGAGACCCTTGGGGCGGTCGGTCAGAGCCCTGGGGTGGCCCACCCCTGGGAGCTGGGTATGGGCCTAGTGGGTGTGGAATCTGGAAACAGGATCTCCTCAAATGTGTCCTTGAAAAGTATGTGGCTGGCTTGAGGCCCTGTCTCAAAACCCTGTGTAAAGAAATAAACACAAGGATGTGAGGCGCAGGATAGATCGGGGTTCAGTAGGGACACAGTGGAGCCCGCTTCTCTGTGGAGTCATTGGAGTGGCCCGCAAACCCAGTACATGGAGGGGAACATGGCCCACAGCTCAACAGGACAAGTCTGGAAATGACTGGCAAAGAGCTCCAGGGGCAACCCAGGGTGAAACCTTTCTTGTCTTCTATTCCACCACAAAGACTTTTATCATAGCTTCAAAAAAATTTTATGTGAAATTTCATAACAAAATGAGAGAATGACAGTAGACAATATACTATGTGTCATCATCCAACTAGCTACTCAGAGTGAAAAACTGAAAGGTTTTCTCTTTTGAAAAACAAACAATAGCACAAGCTGGGCTGCACTCCTGTAATCCCAGCACTTAGGAGGCTGAGGCAAGGAGGATCAATGTGAGTTTGAGACCAGCCTGAGCTACAAAAGTGAGTTCAAGGCCAGTCTGAACTGCATAGTGAGACCCTGTCTCAAAAAGACAAAAAAAGAAACAATAGCACAAAAATTTCTTTGCAACAAATGAACACATAGTTGTGTAAATGAAATAAATTAGCATATACGTTAAAATACCTTTCATACTACTGAGTTGGTGATTTAGGTAATTATTTGAATTTCTCCCTACTTCCTATTTATCTGTCTTCCAGTTTGTTCTTTTTTTTTTTTTTTTGTCTTTTTGAGACAGGGTCTCACGAAGCAGTTCTGGCTGGCCTTGAGCTCACTTTTGTAGTTCAGGCTGGTCTCGAACTCTCACTGATCCTCCTGCCTCAGCCTCCCCAGTGCTGGGATTACAGGTGTGCACCACCACTCCCGGCTCCAGTTTGCTCTTTATTTCTATCTTTATATTTTGATTTTCTCACATAAGAATCTGTGGCATACTTAAGCTTGTGGGTCTAACTGATGTTGCCACTATTTACCTATGAATCTTTCAAGTTGATCTTGCTTAATAGTAGCATAGCACTCCATTGTGCGTAAATACCACATTGTCCTTATCCACTCATCTGTTGATTTATAGATAGGCTCTTTCCGATATATGTATATGCATGTGCTACTATAAACACGGATATGCATATATTCATGTAATGTGATGATTTCAATACTTTTGGGAAGATATCTAAAAAGGGGATAGCTGGGTCAAATGGAACTTCTATCTTGTGGCCCTCGGATTTATTTTTACATCTAGCATTTTCTGAATTTGTTTTGTCTTAATATAGTATGCCCCTAAACTTAGAGATATTTGTGGGTTTTCCATTCTGAATTAATTCTTTGTGCAGCAAGATTTGATTTTTTGACATCCATAGCAAATAAAGTTTGTCACAAAAATGTATCTCTTAGTTTCATTTTCATCATCAATATTCCTGATGAGAATTTAAGTAGAAAAGAAGTCTCATGGGGGCTGGGGATCTAGTTCATCAGCACAAGCACCTGCCTGGCAAGCACACCTCACCCCAAAGAGAAAAGAAAATGGGTCTTATGCTTTTATATAGCCTGCTTAGTTCTAATAAACAGACTTTGCTTTCATTTTGACAAGTTAATATTACAAGTACAGGCTGGAGAGATAGCGCAGTGGTTTAAGTGCTTGCCTAACAAGTACAAGCACCAGAGTTTCATCCCCAGCACTGCATGCAATAGGATCCTTGAAATTAGATGTGGTGACACTCACCTATAATCTCAGCCTTGGGGAGGCTGAAACAGGAGGATCACTGCATGTTTGAACTGCATAATGACATCCTATATGAAATTAATAAACAATTTTCTAAAATTACAATTTACTATTTATTTATTAAGTGTATCTTACAATTTGTTAGTTCACATAGTTACCCCAATACATGAATGCTCATTGTTTTACATATTTACATAACGTATTCCTGTAATTATTGGCGGTCATATTTCATAGTTGCGATGTTAAAAATGCATGTTTATCTTTCCGTATTTAATTATAATATGTATTTATAAATTTTCAAAACTTGGTTGTCATCAAACTAGCATGAATTTTGGTGAACCGATTATTAGCTCAATTTGATGAACTCTGTTTACTATAAATAGTAATATGTAGTGAACCTGGCATCAAAATGTACTCCCAACCTTTATTAAGAACAAAACCGGCGACTAACTTCCTGTTCCAGCCCAGACCCAAATCGCACTGCTGGGAGCTGAGCCAGCGTGCCCGCCGCGGGTAAGCTCCCTGCACCCCTCTGCCCCGCCTCTGCGTTCCCGCGACTAACTTCCTGTTCCAGCCCAGACCCAAATCGCGCCGCTGGGAGCTGAGCCCGTGCGCCTGCTGGGTCAGGATCCTTGGCCTGCCTCCCCTTTCCCCGCCCCCCCTTGTTTTTTGAACCCCTCCAGCCCAAGCAGCAGCACCAAACCCATCAAATAGCCTGTTTGGCAAACGATCTGGTCCACGAGCCTACCAGGACTACTCAATCCCAAAGCTCCACCTCCACCTACAGACCACATCCGCCAGGATTCACAAAAGCTAGCAGCCAGAGCCCCAACACAAGAGTCAGGAACCTCTGTAGAAGAACCACCTTGGAGTCTCCAGAACAAACGCCCATAGACACAGCATAACACCACCAAAGTGCAGAGGTC
>PVJA010054161.1:0-11685 GCA_004027025.1 Myocastor coypus
AAAAAAAAAAAAAAAAAAAAAAAAAAAAAAAAAAAAAAAAAAAAAAAAAAAAAAAAAAAAAAATTGGGGCCTGGCAGGATGGCTCAGTGGTCTAAAGCACCTGCTTAGGAAAGCTTAGGCAGCTGCAGGGACCGCAGTTCGATCCCTGGCACCACATGCTGCATCAGCCCTGCCCTCAGGGCAGGCTGAGCTGACCATAAAAAAATAAATAAATAAACAAACAAAAGTTCTGAAACAAGAAAAAAAATTCAAAAAAAAAAATTAAAAAGGTTGTTATTAAGCAAGTGTAAAGGCCTTAGTTTCAATCCCCAGTAAACCGCCCTACCCCCGTAAGCTGTGGGTTACACCAAGTCATTGTAGGACATAGGCTTTATTTTCTCATGGATCAGTGCTTGAAAGGTGTGTGGGTAGATCAAACATGAAGAAAATATCAAGCTCCTTCTCAAAGTGGTGTGTCATTCTGTATTTCAGTGGGCATTGCCTGGGAGTTCTCTTTCCTCTGCACACCAGCCACCGCTTGGTATACTTTTTAATTTTATTCTGATAGATAGGTGAAGTAGCTCACTGAAGTTTGAATTACCATTTTCTTTAAAAAATTACAGGCTTCAAACATCTCTGTGTGCTTATTTGCTGTCCATGTGTTCTAGCTATTATGTTTTTTTTGTTGTTGTTTATTTTTTATTTTTTGGTGGGACTGGGATTTAAACTCATGACCTTGTACTTGGCAGCAGGCATTTGGTACCGTGGAACCATCTTCCCAGCTTCTTAGCTATTATGTTTCTGAAGTTTTTTTTTTTTTTTTTGCCAGCTTGGCCCATCTGAGGGAGGGGCTGGTATGGCATGTGGTGACTGGGATCAAACCTGGGCCCCCAAGCTTGCCTATAAGCGGGTGCTTTAGTCTGCCGAGCTATCTTGCCAGCCCTGAAGTTCTTTATATATTCTTTTTTTTTTTTTTTTTGAAGGTTCCACTTGTACTTTATTTCTTCAATACATATTTTAAGGGATCCACAGCACTTTTACTTGGCATCAATTATGATTTCATTTAGAAATAATTGAGCTGTATCTTATCAGCTGGCATGGTTACTGATCTCTCCATTCCTTAGGGGTGACTCTGCCCACAGGGGAAAGGTTCCATTCTATTCCAATTTGTGTTGCTGTATAGGTCCATGCAGCTATACAGAATGTGGCTCCACCAACCAATATAGCACTGCCGTATTTGTCATGGAAATCAGGTGTATGTTTCTGATGGCTCGGCCTTGCTACCATTTGTTGAATGCTGAGAACTGGAAAATGACCTAATATGTTTTTGGCCAAGGGAAACATCGTGAAGTTGAAGTTGAAACTGTAACTACTGCAGCTGCAGGCTTGGTGCAAATTACTTTCAGATACCCTTGCAAAGAGCCCTCTATATATTCTATTCACAAGTTTTATTATACATTTTTCAAAATATACATTTTGCACATGCATACTTTTCTCAGTCTATGTTTTGTCTTTTCATTGGCTTAATTGTACTTGTAAGAATAGAATTTTTATGCCGGGCGTGGTGGCTCACGCCTGTAATCCCAGCACTCGGGAGGCTGAGGCAGGAGGATCGGTGTGAGTTCGAGACCAGCCTGGGCTACAAAAGTGAGCTCAAGGCTAGCCTGAACTGCATAGCGAGACCCTGTCTCAAAAAGACAAAAAAAAAAAAAAAAAAAAAAAAAAAAAAAAATTTTTTTTTTTTTTTTTTTTTTTTTTTTTTTAAGAATTTTTAGCTGGACTTGGTGGCACATGCCTGTAATCCCAGCATTCGGGAAGCTGAGGCAGGAGGATCGGTGCGAGTTCGAGACCAGCCTGGGATACAAAAGTGAGCTCAAGGCCAGCCTCAACTGCATAGCGAGACCCTATCTCCAAAAGACAAAAAAAAAGAAGAATTTTTATTTATTTATTTATTTTTTGGTGGTGCATGCCTGCAATCCCAGTGCTTGGATGGCTGAAAACAGGAGGATCACTACAAATACTATCTGTGTAGTGAGACCCTGTACTAAATATATTTTTAAAAAATAAAAGGGACAGAAAGAGGCTTTCTCCCATTCTTATTGATTTTTTCTTTTTTGGTCTTCTGCTGCCATGAACTATTGCCCTCTGCCGTGTGCCACCCTGCCGTGGAGCCAGTTGAGTACGGACTGAAACCTCTACAAACTCGGAGCTAAATAAACCCGTCCCTTTTATTTTTTTAAACTATTTTTCTTTGTTTATTTATTTATTTTTATGGCCAGCTCAGCCTGCCCTGAGGGCAGGGCTGGCGCAGCATGTGGTGCTGGGGATTGAACCTCGGTCCCTGCAGCCACCCAAGCTTTCCTAAGCAGGAAAGCTTTAGACCACTGAGACATCCTGGGGAATCGAACCACGGTCCCTGCAGCCGCCCAAACTTTCCTAAGCAGGCGCTTTAAACCACTGAGCCATCCTGCCAGGCCCCAAGGAGTGATTTTCAAAGTAGAGGGAACACACCCATGCATGAAATGTTAACAAGCAGCTGGGCATGGTGGCGCATGCCTGTAATCCCAGCACTCGGGAGGCTGAGGCGTGAGGATCGGTGCGAGTTCGAGACCAGCCTGGGCTACAAAACTGAGCTCAAGGCCAGCCTGAACTGTACAGCGAGAGCTTGTCTCAAAAAGACAAAAAAATAAATAAATAAATAAATAAAGAAATGTTAACACGCTTTAAAGTGATATAACAAAAAGTATTCAATTAATTTGACAAACCCTGTTGGTATGATGGCGATCGATGTGAAATTTCAGTAAGCAGACAGATGAAGCAAGCAGTTTCAGTAAGCTTACAGATGAAATTTAAGTAAGCTGACAGTGGAAAGAATTTGTTTAGAAGGTTCTTTTAAAATCATTTTGTTAATGACAGGAAGGAAAGAGATAGTATCTAAATCGTTACATGTGGGGTCACGACATTTTCGAAGATGAGAAGAAAGATAGCACACTTGTAAGTTGAGGTGAAGAACTCAGTTGAATGAGAGGTAGAAAGTGCGTTCGAGAGAGATGATGTTTTGTAGATAAAATCCTTGAGTCAACATATGGCCCGAAGAAATGAACTGGGGTAGAATGTGTTATCACTTTTCCCATGGGTGGAGGGAGAATACGTGAAGATTCTGACACATCTTTTTTAAGTGATAGGGAAGAAATTGTCTACTGTCCTTGCCTGGTGATTTTTTTCTCAATGCAAGACAAGGTCATGTGCTAAGCCCGAGGGGGGAGAGTATGGGCGGTAGAAGTTCCTGACATTCACGTGGGAAAGGGAGACATTTGGTTGGGGACAGCCTCCCTGGGCAGCACAGAGAGCTCAGAGGCCGGGAGTGATGTGATTTTAGGGACTTTGCTCCGTGCTTCTGACAACTGTTGCCAGCAGCTTGCTTTGGGCTGGCTGCAGTAACAGGTCAGCCAAATGACACCAGGAATGACGGGGAGCGAGACTTTCAGGGTAGTTTTGAAGAAAAAGAGTGCAGAGCAATGACAGGAGACAGATGTGGAGCAGGAGCCCACCAAGCAGGGTCCCCGACAGAGGAACTTGTTTGATAGGAAAAGATTTGGGAGTAGTAGTATAAGACATAAATTATCACAGTGAAGATTCTTGAATACATATCCTATTTATCTACAATGAAGTCCTAAATTTGAGACACATAGGCCAAAATACTATGCATGCCAAATTAAAAACATTCAATAGATACTATTGGTGGGCCTGGCAGGATGGCTCAGTGGTCTAAAGCGCCTGCTTAGGAAAGCTTGGGCGGCTGCAGGGACCACGGTTCGATCCCTGGCACCACATGCTGCACCAGCCCTGCCCTCAGGGCAGGCTGAGTCGGCCATAAAAATAAATAAATAAACAATAGATACTATTGGTTACTTTTCCAAAAAAAGTTAAAAATTTTTATTCCTATTAGTAGTGGGTGAGTACATCATTATTCTTCCCTCCTCAGTTCCACTTTTTCACTGCTTTAAATTTTGTTTGCTTGCTTTTGCGGTACCAGAGATTGAACTCAGGACCTTGTGCTTGCCAGACAGGCTCAATGTTTTAAATTTTGACCAGTTATTACCATCATTTATGTTGGAGGGATAATATGTCTTTGTTGTATTATTTTTTTTTCTTTCTGACCACTACATCTTTGAGTATCTTTTGATCTTAGCCAGGTATTTATATTTAGTCTTAGTTATATGTTCCTATTGTTTGTCCATTTATGTTGTCTTGTTTCTATTTTTTATTTTTTCTTATCTGTATATTTGTGATACTATACTATCTTTTGTATAGTATATTATAGTGATAATAATGTTTTCAGTCATATTAGTTACAAATATTTTCTATTGTTTCTTTTACAACATTACAGAGGGTTTTTTTTTTTTTTTGCTATTTTAAAATGCCTATTTGCTCATTTTAAAATTTAAAAAAGCATGTGTTTTAAATTTTTTATTTTATTTTATTTTATTTTTCTGTATTAGGTAGGGAAGGGTCTAAAGGGTGTTCAGGGTCTCACTACTAGATCAGACTTGTAGTAATCCACCTGTTTACAGTCTCCCAAGAGCTAGGATTACAGGCACGCGCCAACATGCCCAGGGAGCGGGGCTGGCACTGCAGGCTTGAGGAATGAACCCCTGTTCCCTGTGCCTGCTTGCAGGTGCTTTAATCCACTGAGCTATTTGGCTGGCCCTAAATTTTTTATTTTATGAAAAAATAAAATAATTTTGTAGCTGGACGTGGTGGCACACGCCTGTAATCCCAGCACTCGGGAGGCTGAGCCAGGAGGATCGGTGTGAGTTCGAGACCAGACTGGGCTACGAAAGTAAGCTCAAGGCCAGCCTCAACTGCACAGAGAGACCCTGTCTCAAAAAAAGAGACAAAAAAATTTTTGTAATCACATAATAGAAGAATATGAAATTATCATGTCGTGTATTGTTACCTTTGAAATAATTTACTCAGAGTACAAGATATAAACCATAAAGATTCATTTCAATATATATGCTAATTAGTTTTAGTTATAATATTAGTAATCTTAGTTTGTTGAAAAGAAACATTTTGGAGGAACTCAGATGTCTGGAGAGGAATCCAGGTGCCTGGCCCATGCCCCTACATGATGGAGCCAGGCCTCATGGGAGCAACAGCCACATAGTAGGACCCGGACTAGGACACACACAATGGACAGGTGAGACCAGTGAGATGGAAAAAGTCTGACATATGAGCCAATGGGTGGTAGGTTAGGTGAACCAGCAACGTGCTAAAGGACAGAGACACATGGAATAGCAACAGGTAGGAGGGCCATCTCCTTTCCTTCTATAAAATACAATTTCATTATATCTCATCTTGTTTTTCCTTTGTTTTTATCTTACTTTCTTTTTTTTTTGTGTGTGTGTGTTTTTGAGACAGGGTCTCGCTATGCAGTTGAGGCTGGCCTTGAGCTCACTTTTGTAGCCCAGGCTGGTCTCGAACTCGCACCGATCCTCCTGCCTCAGCTTCCCGAGTGCTGGGATTACAGGCGTGAGCCACCATGCCCGGCTTATCTTACTTTCTTTTCACTTTTTTTTTTCTTTTCTAGTTCTAGCCTCATCCGTCAAACCCAGAGACCAAGTTCAGGTAATCGCTTGAATATTCTTTCGTTCTTCCTTTTGCTCTTCTCTAGTTTCCCAAATCTTGTGTATCTATTCTTTGTCTTCCAGCCTTGCTTCTGATTCCTTTCCAGTTATCTTTAAACATGGAGAGGACAAAACCATACACTTATATACACAGGATGAATTAGACAATGGTCCTAAGAATCTCTAACAGGTTTTTGACACTCAGAGTAGCAACGTGTAGGACTAAAACCATGCTTGGAATGCCTGTCATTCTGGTCTTTTAGATGTGTGCTGCTTCTAATGTCATTTCAATTATTGCTACACACTCTCTCAAGTAAATGTTTTAAAAGAAAACAAAGGTAATTAAACAGAATACAAGACAAGGAAAAATGCCATAGGATTGGCTTGCCACATTTTTTTTTTTTTTTTAGGGTCTCACTACTGACTCATAGTGATCCTCCTGTTTGTACCTCCCAAGTGCTGGGATTACAGACGCACACCACCATGCCCAGACTGCATCGCCAGCTCAGCGCGCTCTAGAGTGGGGCTGGCATGACAGGTGGGTCCAGGAATCGAACCCCGGTCCCTGCACTTCCTCTAAGCAAGCGCTAAATTCGCTGAGCTATACTGCCGGCCCTCACAATTTTATATATGCTTAGATTTCTAAATTTCTGTGTAAAAAAGTGTAACAGTTTTTTTTTTTAAATGAAATTCAAAGAGAAGCAAAGCTTTCAAACTAAGTCCTGGAGGCAAGTATTATCTTGATACAAAAATCAGAGAAAGACCAAACCAAAAATGAGAACTACAGGCTAGTCTCACTAGTGAACTTAAAGGCAAAGTCCTCAGTAAAACAGTAGCAAACAGAATAGAGTAAATCATCAAGAAGATTATATATCATCACCAAGGGAGATTCATCCCAGAAATCTAGGGATGGTTCAACATATGCAAATTAATAAATATAACATCATGTCAACAGAGTTAAAGACAAAAATCACACGATTATCTCAATAAATGTAGAAAAAGCTTTTGATAAAGTTCAATAATCATTTATTATTATTATTATTATTATTATTATTACTTTTTTTGTCTTTTTGAGACAACGTCTCACTGTGCAGTTCAGGCTGGCCTTGAGCTCACTTTTGTGGCCCAGGCTGGTCTCAAACCCTCACTGATCCTCCTGCCTCAGCCTCCCAAGTACTGGGACAACAGGTGTGCGCCACCACGCCCGGATCAATAATCATTTATTATTAAAAACTAAAAAAAATCAGAATATAGATGGTCTTTACTGCAACTTGCTAAAAGCCATCTTTGACAAACCAACAGAGAACATCATACTAAATGAACAAAAAATGAAAGCTTTCACTCTAAAATCAGGAACAAGACAAGAGTGTCCACTGTCACCAATATTATTCAATATAGTTCTGGAAACATTAGCCAGAGCAAATAAACAAGAGAGAGAAATAAAATGAATAAGGATAGGAAAGGAAGGGTTAAATTATTATTTATCAGTTCCATGATACTAGAGAAGGCCCCCTAAAGTCCACCAAAAGACTCCTAGAATTAATAAGCTAACTCAGTAGCATAGCTGGATACAAAGTCACTGCTCAAAAATCAATAATATTCCTATACTCAAACAACAAACTCACAGAGAGAGAAGTTAAGGAAAGCATAGTTCTCATGATAGCATACACAAAATGAAATACTTAGAAACCCATCTCACAAAGGAAGTGAAAGACCTATACATTAAGTATCATGGTACTCAACAACGGAGATTAAAGACAACAACAATCTGAAAGGCACAGCAGATGCTGTGAAAGTGAAAGAATCTGTTTGAAGGCAAGAAGAAAAACTCAGATGAGGAAAAGGACAAAAGAAAGAAGGGAAAAAGATATATTTATGTATATATGCAAGATAGTTTGGATAATTGCACTGCTAATTTATGCAAGTCTATTGAAAGGAGCAGTTAATGCTTAAATTTTTTTTCTTCTTTTTAATTTCCTATAACCTTTTAAAACCAATTTTGCAGGTTTACATCTGGTAACCCAAACAACTAGTTTGAAGATAACATTATGCAGTGCAACAATGATTGTCAAATTCCTATCACTTTATTTAATAAAATTTTGTGTTGCTTTTAATTTTTTAAAACCATTTGTTACTCTTTTCTTTCTTTGTATTTTAAGGAAGGGTCTATAGGGCATTCAGGGTCAGACTGTAGTGATCCGCCTGTTTACAGCCTCCCAAGAGCTGGGAATACAGGTGTGTACCACCACATCCAGTCTCAAATTGCTGTCTCAGCACATCCTGGGGGCAGGGCTGGCACGGCAGGCCTGGGGATTGAACCCCTGGCTTCTGTGTCTGCTTGCAGGTGCTTTAATCCACTGGGCTATTTGGTCAGCTCTTATTTTGTACTCTTTATTTTATTTTATTTTTTTGTCTTTTTGAGACAGGGTCTCGCTATGCAGTTCAGGATAGCCTTGAGCTCACTTTTGTAGCCCAGGCTGGTCTCGAACTCGCACCAATCCTTGTGCCTCAGCCTCCCAAGTGCTGGGATTACAGGTGTGAGCCACCACGCCTGGCTTGTACTCTTTAAAAAAATTTAAAAAAAAATTGGAAGGTGCCTGTCTTAGTTACTTTTCTCTGAATGCTGGTTCAAAAACCTGACACCCAAACATAAGGAAGGACAGATTTATTTAGCTCACAGTTGAGGAGGTTTCAGTTTATACTTGGCTGGCTCCAAGGCAGAGTGGCACATGCAAGAGGGCAGCCATTCAGGGAAGTGGAAAACAGCAAAGAGCAAACGGAGGATCAGAGTCTCTGTCTGTCTGTCTATCTGTCTCTCTTTCTCTGTGTCTCTCTGTGCTTCTCTGTGTGTCTCTCTGTTTCTGTCTCTCTCTGTTCCCCTTTTTAGTGCTGGGGATCAAACTCCAGACCTTGTGCTTCCCAGGCAGGCATTTATGCTTCTGGCCCTTCCCTTGCCTGGCTTCACTGTGCCCCCCATCCCATTTTAAGTTTCACAAGGATAAGTCTAACTAGGAGTAGGAGAGATAATTAATCTCAGGGTCATTATTGTAAGGGACAGAACAGGTCTGGGAATGATAATGACAAGCAGGAACCTCACAGAAACTGTGTTGGTGGGGCATTGTTCCTTGTGATGAAATACAGTCATGTGCCACCTAATGACATTTCATGGAGCAAGGGACATAACACAATGGTGGTTCAGGAAGAGTATAAAGGCCAGCTCTTATCTCCTGGTGACACCGTAGCTACTCTGAAGTCAGCTTGTAGCAAAGGGCATTCTTCATGTTTTTGGTCACAGGAGGTGAACAAATCTACTGCGCTGCCTTATCAAAGATTGCGGAAAAGACATCTACATATGTTTTCTTTTAGTACATTTATGATTTCACTTAGGGTCATAAATTCATTTAGGTTCAAATATTTCAATCCTCTGGAATTCACTCTCATGTGAGGTGTGATATAGATTTTAGCTTGACTTTTCCATCAGTTGTTATTTGCTTGTCAACTATATTGTTCGTTGAATAAGCCAACATTTTTGAGTTCATTTGAAATGTTGGCTACATCATGTATTAAGTTCTTGGTGAGCATGTGGGCTTATTAGTTGTTTTCTATGATGATCCACTGACTAGTGGGCTTATTAATATGACAATACTATGTTGCTTAAATTATTACCTTATAGTATAATTTAACACTCACTAGAACCATCAAATATTTTTCTTTATTATAATATTTGTGCCGGGCGTGGTGGCTCACGCCTGTAATCCCAGCACTCAGGAGGCTGAGACAGGAGGATCGGTGTGAGTTCAAGACCAGCCTGGGCTACAAGAGTGAGCCCAAGGCCAGCCTGAACTGCATAGCGAGACACTGTCTCAAAAAGACAAAAAAAAAAAAAAAAAAAATTTGTGATTTTTATGAATTTAACAATTTATTTTGGTAATCTCTTAACAGAAATTTAGGTCATTTCCTCTTTTTTACCTTTCCAAAAGATCGATGCTATTTCTGTAGATCTAATTTCACACATTTTTAGCAGCCGTGGAGTTTATGAAATTGCTTATGTAAACCTACAGATCACACACCCACAGCAATATGTGGAAATTTACTCTTCACCCACAAGGCTTTGCATCAAATGTTTGCTCTTTGCTAGCTGACATGAAACACTTAGGTAAGTGAAACGTGCTTTCTCATGTGGTTTTAATTTGCATTTCTCTTACTAGGAATGCTGTTGAGAATGTTTTCATATGTTGACATGCCACTGATGTTTCCTTTTTGTGAATAAACAGTTTGTAACCCTTAAAATTTTTTTCTTAGTGATTCAAGAAAATTTTTTTTTTTTTTTTGTCTTTTTGAGACAGGGTCTCACTATGCAGTTCTAGCTGGCCTTGAACTCACTTTTGTAGCCCAGGCTGGTCTCGAACTCGCACCAAGCCTCCTGCCTCAGCCTCCCGAGTGCTGGGATTACAGGCGTGCGCCACCACGCCCGGAAAGAAAAAATATTTTATTTTTTATTTTTTTAAGAATTTTTATTTAGGGCCCGGCGGGATGGCTCAGTGGTCTAAAGCGCCTGCTTGAGAAAGCTTGGGCGGCTTCAGGAACTGCGGTTCGATCCCTGGCTCCACATGCTGTGCTAGCCCTGCCCTTGGGGCAGGCTGAGCCGGCCATGGAAATGAGTGAATAAACAAATAAAGATTCTGAAACAAGAAAAAAATAAATAAAAATAAAAAATTCTTAAAAAAAGAATTTTTATTTATTTATTCTTGTTTCAAAACTTTTGTTTATTTATTTATTTTAATGGCTGGCTCAGCCTGCCCTGAGGGCAGGGCTGGTGCAGCATGTGGTGCCAGGGATCAAACCGTGGCCCCTGCAGCCACCTAAGTTTTCCTAAGCAGGCACTTTAGACCACTGAGCCATCCTGCTGGGCCCCCAAGAAAAAATATTTTAGGTGCTGAATAAGTCAACCATCTGAATGAGACAGAGTGAAAATATTTTGTCTTAGTGTTTCTCTTGTATATGGAGATATTATTTTCCCTGTGAGAAATTTTAGATTTTACTTGTCAGATTTATTGTCTTTTCTTTTGCCAATTTTAGGTTTTATATTCAAATCTCCTAGTGCTATTCTCAGATTTCATAAATACTCTATATTTTATTTGATTTTAGTTTTTAAGTTAACTTTTTTTTTTTTTTGTCTTTTTGAAACAGGGTCTCGCTATGCAGTTGAGGCTGGCCTTGAGCTCACTTTTGTAGCCCAGGCTGGTCTTGAACTCGCACCAATCCTCCTGCCTCAGCCTCCCGAGTGCTGGGATTACAGGCGTGAGCCACCACACCCGGCTTTAAGTTAACTTTTTATTTTTTGTTTTGAGATAGACTTGCACTATGTAACCCAGGCTGGCCTCGAATTTGTAGTGGTTCTCCTGCATCAGCTTCCTGATTGTTGGATTACAGGTGTTCAACACCATACCCAGAAATCTCCCATATTTCAGAAGTATATTTATGTTTTCACTTTGTTTTGCTTATGTTTAAATCCTTTGGTATTAACTCTGATACAGGATCCCATGTAACTTTTTCATGAATAGCTATTTACATGTCACTCTATAATTAATTGAAAATTCTACTTTTTCTGAACTAACTTGAAGTGCTATCTGTAACATGTATTAAGTTCCTTGTAAGTATGTGGGTTTTCTTTTTGTATTCTAAAGAGAATAAAAAAGTAATAAAAACATTAGAAGTGGTACAGAATTTCAAAAGCAAGATAATAGGAACTCAACAATGTTGTTGTTTTTTTTTAATTTCTTGTTTCAGAACTTTTATTTGTTTATTTATTTATCTTTATGGCCGGCTCAGCCTGCCCTGAGGGCAAGGCTGGTGCAGCATGTGGTGACGGGGATTGAACCACGGTCCCTGCAGCCACCCAAGCTTTCCTAAGCAGGTGCTTTAGACCACTGAGCCATCCTGCCGGGCCCTCAACAATGTTTTTATTTTTATTCATTATTTATTTATTTATTTTTGTCTTTTTGAGACAGGGTCGTGCTATGCAGTTCAGGCTGGCCTTGAGCTCACTTTTGTAGCCCAGGTTGGTCTTGAACTT
>PVJA010054162.1:0-11689 GCA_004027025.1 Myocastor coypus
CCCTTTAGTGGAGGTGCGGCCTCTGTGTCACAGGACACAGGCCACAGGAACGGCCTCTAATGTCACACTCGTGTCCTGTAGCTTCAGCAAGGTCACCTCCCCAAAAGCAGTCGCTTAACAAATGGCTGGATATTTCTCCTACAGCGCAGGGAGCTGAGACCATGGGTCATTCTCTATCACAGTGAGTAGGGGTCTCACAGAGGTAACTTGGGAGGTAACTTTTGGGGTTGCTGTGTGTGCAACACAGTGGCTCACTGGACGCTTGCGAAGCTCTCCTGAGGGTCATGTTACCCACAGAGCTAAGCGTTGCCTGGCGTTCTCATGGCCCTTATCAATATCTACGATGAGGCTGGAAATGGGGGGGGGGGAATACTGGAAACGCATGAATTTAATGTGAATATAAAAAAGGTCTGAGGGGAGGTGCGGGTATGAGACCCGCATGGCGGGCATTTACAGATGTCACAGCCCCCAGCAGCTCCCAGCCACATCCAGACCACATCCAGATCCGGTCCCCTCGAGGACTCTGCAGGCCCAGGCGGCTGAGGTGAGATAGAAGAACGGAATGTGCCGCCCGAGGATCACAAACTGCTGTCGGCTCCCTGGCGACGTAAACCACGTTGCACTTCCTTTGCTGGTGTCAAGTAACAGCCTCCTTAATTCGTTTTTTCAGTTGAGTTTCTGTTCCTCAAACCTGGCCGGCCACTGGGATGCACGCCACCGGAACCTAGCCCAGAACGCCGGGCCACTGTGCTTCTGTACCCCTGCAGGCCCACGCCAGGCTACGGACTCAGATGCCCCTGGGATCGATCCCCACCGGGCTCCAGCATAGAGCAGGCTGCAGGCCTCAGTGTCCCTCGGGTCTAAGAGCTTTGCTGACACCCTGGGGACACTGAGATGGCCCTGGGGCGGGGGTGTCACCGCGGGGACAGGACTCACGGGTCGCGGCGGGAACACCGGGGCGGCCAAGGGACAAAGTGACAAAAGCGCGGAGGACCGGAGGACCGCGGGATCCGGAGCCGGAGGGGGCTGCGCTCCCCAGAGCCGGCGCTGGCCGCCTCGGCTCGAACCCCCAATGATTTCTGCACAAGGCCCTTTGCTCCAGTGGCGACATCACCTCTCAAAGCAATACTTGCAACGAAGCAGTTTGCCCCTGGCTTTCTAGATCTGCCCTGGTTTTCTTAAAGGACTCACTGGGCTCTTCCTGAAATGGGGTCCCTTGCGTGCTCCGAAGGTCCCATCGTCAGTGTCCCGTGGAAGAACACGTCCGCTGATGTAAGACAACATGGATTGCAGAACAGGACGAGTTCAAATGAAACAGACAGAGTGCTGGCTCTTTCACAGGAAAATGTGTAGGAATGAGGCAGCAGGATTCCGAATCAACATTTTCTTTCTTTCTTTCTTTTTTTGGTCAGAACCAGGAATCGAACTCAGGACCTTGCACTTGCCAAGCAGGCACTTGTGCCCCTGAGCTATCTCTCCGGCCGGAGTCAACATTTTCATGCTGTCTCTATCCATTTTCATTCAGAAAATGAATACCACGCCTTATAGCTATTATGTAGAGAGGTGGAAGTTACATCATGGTGATATTCTACAAAAGAGTGAAGGTGAAAGAACAGCAAACAGGGCCCAGCAGGATGGCTCAGTGGTCTAAAGTGCCTGCTTAGGAAAGCTTGGGCGGCTGCAGGGACCACGGTTCGATCCCCACTTGATGCAAGATCAAAAAGAACCTTGAATGTCGTTGACAAGCACATTGCCTGGCCCGAGGAACAGAATGACTGCTAAAAAGGACTCCACCCGGGTCCACTTGGCCATTGTCCAGTGGTGAGGCCAAGATACGTAAGGGCTTCATATTGTAGCTCTTCCTGTCCAGGTGCGTCCTCCTCACAGGTTGAAATGATCAGTTTCTAACACCTATTCAGATAAATGATAAAAATCCTCAAAAGCTTCATGTCCCCATTTGGACACACCTGTGACTTTCCTGGGAGACATTAGAACAGAACTCTCTACCTTCTAAAACTCTCTTCCTGCCCAGCGTGGTGGCACATGCCTATAGTCCCAGCACTTGGGAGGCTGAGGCAGGAGGAACGGTGTGAGTTCGAGACCACCCTGGGCTACAAGAGTGAGCTCAAGGCCAGCCTCAACTGCATAGTGAGACCCTGTCTCAAAAAGACAAAAACAAACAAACAAACAAAAAAACACCTCTCTGCCTGTCATAGATGGGTTATCGTCAGCGGGGCAGCTAGGACTCTTGTTTTGTGCCCCTTCTGTCATGCAAAACCTTGCAGCGTAGCACGTCTTACCAGACACGGATTTCTCCACACGCTAGAATGCCCCATCCTGCTCTGGGAGAACCAAGTTAAAGGCACCCGGCCAGTCACCTTCTCTTCAACCCTGCATCAGTCTAGACAGATACCTGCAGTCCTGCACTTCTGTGCTCCCCTGCAGATTCACGGGCCACTGCGTCACCTCTGGGTCTGGCCATCAGTCACGTCCCCTGCCACAACCCTCTTTGCTGTCAGATAACATCTTGCCACGGGAAGCCCGCACAGGCCTCCAGCCACACACCAGCTGCCCAGAGCAGTCCAGCTCCTACAGGCTGAAGGTCACTTTGAAAGGCTTCTGTGGTCCTGGTGAAAAGAGCCCAGGGGGGATTTCCGGCCAGGGGAAGCTCTCTGCCCAGCGCAATCAACAACACAACCACCACCTTGCTCTCTGCAGCTGCCCATCCCCACCCTTCTCGGAATGCTCAGAAGCTGAGATAGGGCCCACGATGTATTGGGACTCAATTGCCACAGGGGTTAAGAACGCTTTTGCTACTTTCCGAGAGGCTCTAACAGCAGGTTGGGCCAAATGCCCACCGCCTTCTCTCCAGGACAGCCTAGTTCTTGGTCCCATTCAGGGCCACCACCACCTACATCACAGACTGTCCCACTGCTAACTGTGCCTCTCCTCACAGCAGTGCCAGCTCCATATCTCTAAGATAGCCGTGCAGCCACTGCCTTGTTGGCAGCTGCAGGAAGCCAGGAATTTGATCTAGTGTGTGTAGGTGGGACTGGACATCCGTGCCTGGAGCAGAAAGCTCGCCCAGGGCTAAGAAAAACATCCTGTGTGGTTCAGGCCAGCCATTGGTTGCTGGGTAGCCTTGTGTCATTTGATGCAACCTTTGTAGAAGTCTAAATAAACGGTCGTTTCTGTGGGAGTTGAGTTAGTCTGGCCCATCAGGCAGACAGGTGACCACCTAGCCCAGCTTTTTGTCTTCTTGGCTGTCTTTCTCACTGCTAGTGCCGTGTCTCCCGGGGTTGAGCCGTTCGCAGTAAGATCAACAGATCCCTACGTTGCCTCAGTCCTCTGCCATGGACGGGCTATTGACAGGCCTGCGTGGACCCTAGGAATGCCTTCTCCTGCCTTCCACTGGCTGCTGCAGCCAGCCCTCCTGCACTTTTACATGGAAAAGCTCCAGTTCTGAGGCAGGAGGATGGGTGAGAGTTCGAGAGCAGCCTGGGCTGCAAAAATGAGCTCAAGGCCAGTGTGAACTGCATAGCAAGACCCTGTCTCAAAAAGATACACACAAACATACACACACTGTAGTGGTTGGTACAATGTGTCAACTTGGCTGAATGACTCAGCAGCCCGGTTTCCTGTTGGTGGGAGCCCCACTCTGGGGTACAATTGGTTCTTCCCTGGGGTGTCACCAGGGCCTGCCTGCCTAGGATATGATTGGATTTCTCCCTAGAACGGGATCAAGGGCCCATCCTGGGGTATGATTGGTTCCACCCTAGGGTGCAATGAGTCCATGTCAGAATGACTGAGCACAAAAAGACTTTTTAAAGGGCTGAAGGAGGAGTCAACACTTCACTTCGTCGGAGAAGCTTTGGTCTTCGCATTCAGACTGGACTTCATCATCTGGCTTGCAGCGTAGTCTCTTCGGCCTCCAGCTTAGACCTCTCGCCTTCCGCCGCAGACTCTTCAGCCTCCATCTACAGACACTTCAGTCTTCCATTACGGACCCGTTAGCCGACAGAGACTTACACGGAGTGTTGCAGTGAAGTCCAGGCCTCGGGATTGACTTCTTCAGTCCAGAGCGTGCAGACGCCCTGTGCGCGCTTCCTCATCTGACTCTGTGGCTATTGTAAGCCAATCTTACAATTTCTTATAGATTGTATATTTGGTGTATATATCCATTCCTTATATTATATCTATTCTGTTCTTCTAAGTAAAACCCTAACCGATACACACACACACACCACACACACACACACACACACACACACACATGAAGACTTAGCTCAAAGGTGAGTTGTATCTGCAGACACTCCCGCACGCACAAACAAGCCAGCTGCACAGTTGCTATCTCTACAAGGTTCATGACGCAGCTTCAGATCCATAATTCCAGAGTGCAAAGAGCCCATCCAGAGGGCTGCTGAGGAATCTACCTGGGCCAGGTGGCTCCTCCGCAGCTCACTCTTTTTTTTTTTTTTTTTTTTTTTTTGGTGGGACCAGGGTTTGAACTCACGACCTTGCACTTTGCCCAGCAGGCACTTGTGCCTCGGAGCTATCTCCCCAGCCCCTCGCAGCTCACTCTTAAGCGAGCCTGCCCTCGAAGCCCTGCTCTGGCTGCCTCAGATGCAGGTGAGCCCACACACGACTACAGCCTGAAGACCCCCTCACGGGAGTGTGCGTGCTGCGGTGTGTAACCCGCTTGATGGCCGAGCCTTTGCGGGCTGCACCATGCCCTTCGGTGTACTTCAGGTTGCTGCCCCTGTGCACTGGCTGACAGGCCCTTCCCTTCACCCTACAATTGCCCAAGATTTGATGAGCCTCCTGGGTGCTTTGCACAAGCTCTAGGGTCCAGCTGACTCTCTCAGCAGGGTAGTGGTTAAAAATGTCTCTCCTAAAAGGCAACTTACGGAGAGACTATGGAAAAGGAGAACTTTCAAAGCTCGGGACTCTCAGCCAGAGTCCATTTTGGGGCTGCTGACGACCCTGATATCACTGCTTCCAGCTGGTGTTGTATGTTGTGTGTCAGTGCTAAAAGGAACGACGAGAAACCTGATGAATAAGCTTCAGAGGACTCACTGAGACTTGTTTCTCTCAAAGTGAGCCCAGAGGGCCCGGCAGGATGGCTCAGTAGTCTAAAATGCCTGCTTAGGAAAGCTTGGGCGGCTGCAGGGACCGCGGTTCCATCCCTGGCACCACATGCTGCGCCAGCCCTGCCTTCAGGGCAGGCTGAGATGGCCATAAAAATAAACAAACAAACAAAGAAAAGTTCTGAAACAAGAAAAAAATAAAATAAAAAATTGTTAAAAGAATGCTACAGCGCCGGGCGTGGTGGCGCACGCCTGTAATCCCAGCACTCGGGAGGCTGAGGCAGGAGGATCGATGCGAGTTCGAGACCAGCCTGGGCTACAAAAGTGAGCTCAAGGCCAGCCTGAACTGCATAGCGAGACCCTGTCTCCAAAAGACAAAAAAAAAAAAAAATGCTACAGGGCCTGGTGGGATGGCTCAGTGGTCTAAAGCACCTGCTTAGGAACGTGTGGGTGGCTGCAGGGACTGCGGTTCAATCCCCTGTCCGGCGCCGCAACACAAAGGCTTGAACGCCGGACTTAAGCTTGTAGACTTTTATTCAGTACAGCAGCCAGGATCTAACAAGATCCTCCACCCTTTACATCTCTACCTCTTCTCTCTCTCCAGCCTGCGCTTCCCTCATATATAGCACTTCGCCCACCAATCACCATCGCTCGCACAGTCAAATCTGATTAGTTACTACATCAGTTGCCAGGCAAAAACAGATTACAGCTAAATTGCTTTTCGCCGCAGGACAACCTGGAAGCAGGAAGCCGGCGCCATCATTTGGGAGCGGCTCATGCTGAGGCCCTCAACAATCCCCGGCACCACATGCTGCGCCAGCCCTGCCCTTGGGGCGGGCTGAGCCGGCCATAAAAATGAGTGAATAGACAAGGGTTCTGAAACAAGAAAAAAAAATTCTAAAAAAAAAAGACAACAAAAAATTAAAGTTTATTCAAAGTAAGCATTAACATGTAGTTATTTGACCAATTTTGCATACCTCTATTAATCAGAACAGATTTGATGATGAAATTATTTAACAAACCATTGTAAAATTCTTGTTCTTGTTTTGAAACTGTACCATTTGTACTGTCATTGTTACTCTGTCTTTGTCTTTGTTTCTGCTATTTGTTTTTACTATTTCAAATAAAATTAAAAATAGAAAACCCACAGATTGGGAAAAAAAATTCAGGCAACTCTCCTGCAGACAAAGGACTACACCTAGAACATACAAAGAACTGAAAAAAGTCAAACCCAGCCGGGTGTGGTGGCGCACGCCTGTAATCCCAGCACTCAGGAGGCTGAGGCAGGAGGATCGGTGCGAGTTCGAGACCAGCCTGGGCTACAAAAGTGAGCTCAAGGCCAGTCTGCTGACCTGCATAGTGAGACCTTGTCTCAAAAAGACCAAAAAAAAAAAAAAATGACCTCTAATTTAAGAATTCTTGGGGGCTGGGGAGATAGCTCCGAAGCACAAGTGCCTGCTGGGCAAGTGCAAGGTCGTGAGTTCGAACCCTGGTCCAACAACAACAACAACAACAAAAAGAATTCTTGCTGCAATAATGACGGGGTACAGCAAAGATTTAAATCCAAGGTAGTAGAAAAATGATAGCAGCTATGGAAGACTCAGTTTTGCATTTATATTATGCTATAATTACTAACTACAAAAAAATGAAAACATCCTAGAAAATTCAGAGGCCCTTGTCAGGCAATAAATACAAGTCACTTCATCTTGGAACCTAACATACTGCAAAATAAGGATAATTATATCTCTAAGAGATAATATTAAATTTATCTGCTTTTGCTCCTAAGAAGCTACGTAATGTGAGCACATTTATTCTTTATGCCTTTTGCTGGCTTTTGAGCTAGACTTCAGCATACCGCCTAGTATGGCCTGAAGCTCACAGTAATCCTCCACCTTCAAGGACACGTGCTGGGATTCCAGGTGTGCACAACTCCTGCACACAACTTTTTTTTTTTTTTTTGTCTTTTTGAGACAGGGTCTCACTGTGCAGTTCAGGCTGGCCTTGAGCTAACTTTTGTAGCCCAGGCTGGTCTCGAACTCACAGCGATCCTCCTGCCTCAGCCTCCGGAGTGCTGGGATTACAGGCGTGCGCCACCACGCCCGGCTTTAATTTTTTTTTTTTTTTTTCTGCACACAACTTTTATCCTGAAAACTTAAAATTATTTAACCCAGAGACTATTTTAAGAGTGAGCTTAAAACATGTACACTTCAGAGCTGGGCGTGGTGGCTCACACCTGTAATCCCAGCAATTGGGAGGCTGGGGCAGGAGGATTGGTGCGAGTTCAAGACCAGCCTGGGCTACAAAAGTGAGCTCAAGGCCAGCCTGAACTGCATAGTAAGACCCTGTCTCAAAAAGGCAAAAAACCAAAAAAACAATCAAAATGCGTACACTTCAGGACATCTTTGCATGTGCATTTTCTGGAGAAATAATTGTTTATTCACTCATTTTTATGGCCGGCTCAGCCTGCCCCAAGGGCAGGGCTGGCGCAGCATGTGGTGCCGGGGATGGAACCGTGGTCCCTGAAGCCACCCAAGCTTCCCCAAGCAGGCGCTTTAGACCCTGGAGAAATAATTGTTATGACCCCCAATATAATGTGTTTCTCTATGCATATACTAGTTTTTAAAATTTTATTTACTTATTTTTTTCTTGACTCAGAACTTTTGTTTGTCCACTTATTTATTTTTATGGCTGGCTCAGCCTGCCCTGAGGGCAGGGCTGGCACAGCATGTGGTGCTGGGGATCGAACCACGGTCTCTGCAGTCGCCCAAGCTTTCCTAAGCAGGCACTTAAACCACTGAGCCATCCTGCTGGGCCCCACACACAGTGCTTTTTTTTTGTCTTTTTTGAGACAGGGTCTTGCTATGCAGTTCAGGCTGGCCTTGAGCTCACTTTTGTAGCCCAGGCTGGTCTCGAACTCACATCAATCCTCCTGCCTCAGCCTCCCAAGTGCTGGGATTACAGGCGTGAGCCACCACGCCCGGCACACAGTGCTTTTTTAAAAACAAAATTTATTTTATTTTATTTTTTCTTGTTTCAGAACTTTTGCTTGTGTATTTTTATGGCCAGCTCAGCCTGCCCCGAGGGCACGGCTGGCGTGGCATGTGGTGCTGGGGATCCAACTGCGGCCCCTGCAGCCTCCTGCCGGTGCTTTAGACCACTGAGCCATCCTGCCAGGCCCTACACTATGCTTTTGGATGTATCTGAATATGGTGACAGTGACCACTTTTATCCCATGGCACAGCTACATCCATAGTCATCACCTGGGGACACCTTTCCCTTGTTTGAATGTCATGCTGTGTGATCAAAGACATGACCCTGACTTGTCTTCAGTGGCCCTTTCTTCAGTGCAGTCAGAATGGGATTTCACATTTGGCCTGTACTCAGGAGGTTTCTCCCCAGCATTCCTCTTTGCATGTCTCTTTGAGGACTGGAGTTCTGCACAGGCTTCCCATGTTTGTTACCCGGAGGCAGCTTCTATCGAAGTCGCCACTGTCCATAAACTTTGAGTGCAGTGTTGTCCATGACGGGCCTGTCTGCTGCTGAATGACCAGCCTGGGCCCTTCTTGGGCAAAGGCCTTCGTCTGGTTTTAGGCCAGCAACGTTCATGGGCACATATGGATCTGGAGTCTGAGAAACCTTTTCTCCATGTTCATACTGTAATTCACATTGAGAGAATTGCTCTACCTTTTCACATCTGTAAAAGGGGACAGAAACAGGTCCAGCAATCACAGTTGGTGGTGTGTCTTAGTATTGGTGCACTGTGAGATCTGGCTTCGTGCCCCTAAGAACATTTAATCATCCACACACTGTGCACACTGCACTACAGCTTGGTCACAGCTTTACCCAAATAGTAGGATTCATTTGGGAGTCTGTCACCCACCCTTTGCAGTACACAATACTTAATTTCATTTTGAGGACTTAGAACATATCTTTTTTTTTTTTTTGCGGGACGAGGGTTCAAACTCATGACCTTGCACTTGCCCAGCAGGCACTTGTGCCTCGGAGCTATTTCTCCAGCTCCCTTGGAACACATCTTGATGAGCCATGTTCCATGTACTGATGTGATTTGATGCCTTTCCTCCATGACTCTACTGCTCCCCTGCCACTGAGTTACTTCACCCACTCCAAAACTGGGCACCTCTTTTTTTTTTTTTTTTACCATTTCTCTTCCATTTACTTAATTCATGTAGGGTTCTCATGCAAAATATAACTTGTGACATTGAAATTTCTGGCTGACTTGTCCTCTGGCTCACCCACTCCTACCATAAACCAAAGAATGTGCTAAATGTTTTAGAGACAAAATAAGACCCCAGGTATCCCAATGCTCAAAGCGAGAGTTGACTTAACCTTTGCCCTAGTTAAAACAAGATCTCTTAGCCGGGCGTGGTGGCGCAAGCCTGTAATCCCAGCACTCGGGAGGCTGAGGCAGGAGGATCGGGTGTGAGTTCGAGACCAGCCTGGGCTACAAAAGTGAGCTCAAGACCAGCCTGAACTGCATAATGAGACCCTGCCTCAAAAAGACAAAAAAAAAAAAAAAACAACAACAAAAAAAAACCAACAAGATCTCTTGATCAGAACAATGCCTTTTATTTTAGCTCAAATTCCGAGATGACCAAAATTTCGTATTTCCCTTGTTGTAAGACTGCTACGATTTTCGCTCTCTGTAACAAACTTTGTCCTTGCGGAAAGCTGACTGAGCTCTCTGTAGCAGACTTTGTGATTGCTGCACTGTAAAAACGTTGTTCTCACCACAAAGTTACACTATCTTTTCTTCCTCCCTGGCCCTGGTGCCCAATGTCCTTCCTGATTACATATAGAACAGGCTCTGTAACATCCCCGCTCCCTCCCTTACGCAGGTGCCAAATGTTTTGCAAAGTTCTTCTCTCCAATCAAAGACAAACTTCCCTTTTGTTCCCCCTCCCCCCACCCCGTGATTTCCCTTTAAATATCTTTGTTCTCTCTCACCCAATGCGCCATTCTCCTGACCCACAGGAGAATGCTGGCCGCTGGACTCAGCTAAAATAATAAAAAACGCTGCAAATTTTTGAATTTGGGTCCTTGTTTATATCGCGACGTGAACAGTAAGGGCGGGCGGTACAACTTAGCGGAGTAAGCCCTTGCTTAGGGAAGCACAGGGAGCAAGGCTCGATTTCTGGCCCCGCCTGCCGCGCAGGCCCCGCTCATGGAGTACGGGCATGGCGGTGCGCGCCTGTAACCCCAGCACTTGGAAGGCGGGAAAAAGGAGGATCATTGAGTTCGAGCTGCGTAGTGAGACGCTTACATACTATTGGGCGACAGGCAAGGGTTGGGGGGGAAAGAGGGCGGGCAGTGTAGCAGAAGCCAATCCGTGAGAACGAAGCGGGTTGCACGAACTGTCCAATCAGGAGTGCCGGGGTGGGCGGGACTTCCGGGACGCTGGCTTGCCTAAACCGAGCACCACGTGGAGAATCCTTCTGCACCCTAGACTACCTTCTGCGACCTCTGCGGCTGGGGCCTGCGCGGAAAGGACGCCGGGAGCCGACGCTTCGCGATGGTGAGGGTGGGGACGGAGCTGGGAGGGGTGGGGTCGGGCTGGGGTCCGGGCGGAGGCGGCCAGCTCCGGCTCTGCGGAGCGCAGCCCCCGCCCCCCTGCGGGCCGCGCGTTCCCCGGTCGTTGGCGCTTTTGTCACTTTTTCTCTCAGCTGCCCCGGGGTTCCCGCCGCGACCCGCGAGTCCTGTCCCCGCAGGGACACCCCCGCTCCAGTGTCATCTCGGTGCCTCAGCAGTGTGGGGAGAGCAGGGCCTGGGGCGACCCTGGGTAGGGGGGGCTGGGAGCTGGGTGCAGTGGGCTGCGGGTTCTGGGCTCCCCAGGTAGCTGCGGGGCTGGGCACTGACCTCTGTGAATGCCTGCGACGCGGGGTCTCACGCCATATCTCTGACCTTGGCGTTTAATTTTACTTATTTGCTTATGTCTTTTTAAATTTTTTATTTTTATTTTTTTTTTATTTTTTAAGGCAGGGTCTCGCTGTGTAGTTCAGGCTGGCCTTGAGCTCACTTTTGTAGCCCAGGCTGGTCTTGAACTCACATAGAACCTCCTGCCTCAGCCTCCCAAGTACTGGGATTACAGGTATGCGCCACCACGCTGGGTTTCATTTCATGATCTTATATGCAGACTGTTTTATTCATAGTGCATTTTTCTCCTGGGCCTGGTGACGCCCACGCGGAATCCCAGCACTTGTGACTCGGGGGCAGCAGCGCGAACACAGCTTGGAGACCAGCCTGGGCTGTGTAGCGAGTTCAAGTCCAGCCCACAGCATGCAGGGAGACCCTATCAGGAAACCAAAGCCTGCTGTGCATGAGCACAGCGCGAGCGCACTCGGAGCTGTGCAGGGCAGCTGTGTGCTCAGAGCGGCTCTGGCCAGGCCTGTGCCCTGCAGGGAGAGGGGGGGTGCGGTGGGAAGCTGGAGCTGTCCTCTGCCGGCGCTTGCGCTGTTTCCGTGTGACAGTGTACACAACGGTCACGTGTTGTAATCAGAGGAGCGCTTCTTATGTCACAGCGGGATTTTTGTACATGAATGATTTTCGGAGAAACGTTTATTTCTTGTGTTAGAAACAGCCTCAGT
>PVJA010054163.1:0-11669 GCA_004027025.1 Myocastor coypus
AAAAAAAAAAAAAAAAAAAAAAAAAAAAAAAAAAAAAAGAAAAAAAGACTAACAGTAATGATATAGAGGTTAAAATGATGTTAATTAAAATATAAGCTCAAAGTAATTTGAGTAGAACTTCCTTGATTTATTAATATTCATATTTGTTTTCCTGAACTTTATTTTAAGGACAACAATTTTATATATGAGTTACTTATAATCTGAATATCTTAAAAATTGTTAGAAAAAGCAATTTGTAACCAACTATTTGGTTTTCACATAGTTAACGTTTGTAAATGTAGGCAGCTTGGTAGACTATAAGTTTCAAATATCCACTTAACTCTTTGAGATGACATAATGTGAAATTTTACATACTAGGTCCTCTATTAGCAGGTTTCTTTCTTGTAAATCTTTTAACTTAATAATTTATGGTTTCTTCTACTTTGTTAAACTTGGTTTTGAGTTAACATTTTTATTAAGTAGTAGAACCATTTTCTTTAAATGAATTTTAAAACTGGGGATATAGCTCAGCAGTGTAAGTGCCTTCCTGGCAAGTGGAAGGTCCCAAGTTTGACCCCCAATAGTGTGTGGGGGGAAGGATATATAAACATATTTGACGGGGCCGGCGGGATGGCTCAGTGGTCTAAAGCGCCTGCTTGGGAAAGCTTGGGCGGCTTCAGGGACCATGGTTCGATCCCTGGCACCACATGCTGAGCCAGCCCTGCCCTCGGGGCGAGCTGAGCCGGCCATAAAAATGAGTGAATAAACAAACAAAGGTTCTGAAACAAGAAAAATAAATAAATTTAAAAAAAAAAAAAAAAACATATTTGAGGTGTTTTTTTTGTTTTTTTTTCCCCTGGAACCAGGGATCAAACTCAGGACCTTGTACTTGTCAGGCAAGTGCTTGTGCCCCTGAGCTATTTCCCCAGCCCCTTGTTTTGTTTTAATACAGGGTCTTGCCTATATAGTTTAGGCTGGTCTTTAACACATTATGCAGCCCAGGTGGCACATGCCTGTGATCCCAGCACTTGGGAGGCTGTGGCAGGAGGATCAATGTGAGTTCAAGACCAGGCTGGGCTACAAAAGTGAGCTCAAGGCCAGCCTGAACTACATGGCAAGACCCTGTCTCAAAAAGGAAAAACAAAACAACAACAACAAAAAACTACTTCATTAAATAATTTTGTGAGACTCAGAATTACCCATATTCATTATATCTAGTTTAGTAACCCCTTCCCGTATCTGTAATAAGATAATATAAATCTTTAAAATTAGACCACTCATTTTATGTAATTTACAGTAAAGTTGGTATCATTTAAAGCTGTGCTGATCAGTAAGGAAACTTTGTATCCATTTTGCAGGATAACCCCACAGTCGTAGTTGAAGACCTAAGGCTCTGCACAGTGAAGCACTGTGAAGACATAGAAAGACGATTCTGCTTTGAGGTGGTTTCTCCCACAAAGTAAGCATTTCTGAGGAGCTTAAGAACTGCTTTTATATTTCTTAGTTTGTCTTAACTTCACAAAATAGAGAAATTTGCACTTATGATTGTGTTAAATAAGAAAAAAGCATTTTAAAAATAAATTTTAATAATTAATGACTATAGATATTATAGGTGTTTTAACTTAAATCCCCACATGTATTATATTCTTTAAATTCTATAAGGATTATTCATGTGGCCATGTGAAAAATTTTTAGCTGTGATGATGAACTAAAATCCTGTATCAGATGAATTGCTTTGAGAACTATCATTTTGTAAGATTCTGGCTCTCCACGAGGTTGAGTCAGGAAAGTCACAAATTTAGACTCTGCCTGGGCAACTTGGTGAGAAGACTGCCTCAAAAAATTAAAATGGCTAGGGATATATCTCAGTGGGAAGGGCTTGGGGTCACTCTTCATTACCTCCATCAATCAATCAATCAATCAACAATCACGCTTTGTTCATATGTTAAATTTAAGAATTTATTTAAATTTTTAATATGCAAATTAGTTTTTAGGAGATAATCCATTGCATTGATATCCTAATTTTTTGTTGAAATACATTGTTCAAAATATAGAAGAAATTAAACCATTTTTTAATAGAAATTACTTTTTGCTAGAAAATTATTAAATATCCACGCGAATAAAAAATAATCCATATGGGCTTGCTTTTTTCTCTGGTCTGAGAAAGCAACATGTTGTTTTCTTTTAGAAGTTGTATGCTCCAAGCAGATTCTGAAAAGCTTCGGCAGGCATGGATTAAGGCTGTTCAGACCAGTATTGCAACTGCTTATAGAGAGAAGGGCGATGAATCAGAGGTCAGTAGAGGTGCCGTTAATATTAAGTGATATGTTGCCTAGAGTTTTTACTTTTAGTTGGATTACTACATGATTATAGCACCTTTGTAATGGGAGATGTTTTTATATAATTGAAATGAGTTTTTAAAATCATTCAATTTTTCTTGCTTATTTCTCTTAATCTTACTTTAATATTTGAATATATCTTTATTTTAATATTTAAATATATATTCCAGATTTCAGTAAGATTTTTTTTTTGGTGGAACTTGGGATTAAACTCAGGCTTTTACACTTGCCAGGCAGGCACTTGAGCCCCTGAGCTGTCTCCTACACCCCAGTAAAGTTATTCTGATGTTGGTGTTTTTTCCCTGTTTTGGAAATATTTTACTATTTAAATTAATAGTAAGGAAATAGTTACCATGAAATGTTTTTTTTTTTTTTTTTTTTTTTCTTGTTTCAGAACTTTTGTTTGTTTATTTATTTATTTTTATGGCTGGCTCAGCCCACCCTGCGGGCAGGGCTGGCACAGCATGTGGTGCCGGGGATCAAACCTCGGTTCCTGCAGCCAACCAACCTTTCCTAAGCAGGCGCTTTAGACCACTGAGCCATCCTCCCGGGCCCCACCATGAAATGTTTTTAAAATTAAAATTTAGTAGAAAGCAAAGTCAGCTCAGTATGATGGTGTATGCCTATGACCCAGCACGTGGGATATCGAGGCAGGAGTATCACTGAGAGTTTAAGGCCAGTTGGTATCCAAAAGAAAAAAGCAAAAACAAACCAAAGCAAAACAAAAAGCATAATATTCTCTTTTAGTTGAAGTCTCCTTGGAAAAGATAAACTGAGCCTGTTTATGTTGCACAATGGACTACCCTAAAGGCCAGGCTGTGAGTGAGCCCTTGGAAATGAAAGTCATGACTGGCGGGTCCTCTGGTAGGCTGAGGCGTAGACTTGTGATAGTGCACTGACAGAAATGCAGTCAGAGGGATAGAGTGTGCTGTAAGTTGTATTTCAAAACTCATCATGGCCAACTTGACACTCTGAGGAGATCAAAGTAGAACTCCGCCTTAGCGGAACTGTGGTGCTCACTTATCCAAGCATCGAGGTACTGAGGGGAGAACACAGATTCATCAACAGCCCAGGGTATACATGGTAGGGATGTTGACAGAGGACTTCTTGGGAAAGAGAGCCCACAAAATAGCTGTCACCTGAATCACACTTCTCTAGTCTAGATAGGTCATGCTAATCTTGCACTACTGCTAGTAGTCTTAAGCTTCCTTACATAATCATTTTTGAAGATTCCACTCTGTTGTATGTCCTGTATCTTTTTCTTTCTCAAGAAAAGCTTCCACTATCCCCTCCTCTCCCCTCCCCTCTTCAGCTTCTAATTTTCCGATGTGGTGCAAAGTTAGACCTTTTATTATTGATCTTTTATATTTTTTCTCTTCATTTTCTGTTTTCTCTTTAGAGCATTTCTGGACAAGTATTATGGTTTTCCCTCCCTCCCTCCCTCTCTCCCTTCCACCCTCCCTCCTTCTCTCCGCCTCTCCTTTCCCTCCCTTCTTCCTTGTATGTGTGTGTGCGCACGTGCATGTGCGTGTGTGTGCGTGCGTGTGTGTGCGTGCGTGTGTGTGTGTGTGTATGCATGTGTGCATGTGTTTTCTTTGCTCTACTTCCTAGGAAGTCTTCCTATTTAATCTTCTAAACCTTCTATAGAATAGTTCTGTTAGCACAGTTTCCTCTTTGCTTGCTGTTTGTACAGTTAAACCTGTTCTTTTGTCATGAATGTCTTAAGAGGTATTGTTAACTTTGACTTACTGTAACACATAGATCCTTAAAAATTTCAAATGCTTAGGTCTTATTCCAGGACAATTAAATGGCATCGAGACCTAGGCATCACTATTTTTAAAGGTTTCCTAGGAGATTTCCATGGACAAGCAAATTTGAGGACCACTATGGTAGAGATTTTCTTTAGTGCTCTGGTAATCTGATGATTGTAAGTCAAGACTAAGCATCTCTTGGAACTTCTAAACACATTGTTGAGCCCTCATTAATTGTAAGATACACCCAAGCCTGGACTGCTTGTTTGTAACCACCAGAATTAGAATCTTTGGAACCTTTCTGGCTGTCTGATTTTCCAGAGACATTCACTTGTTCTCCCACATAGGAGTGATGGGCTGGTAGAAAAGTAAGCAGGAGGATCACCATGAGTTCAGGGCTAGCTTGGGCTACATAGTAAGATCAGGTCATTGTGAACTAAATGGTGAGACCAAGTCTCAAAAGAACAAAAAGAAGGGACCAGAGAGATAGCAGCACAAGCACCTGTCTGTCTGGCAAGTGCAAGGTCCCAAGTTTGATCCCTCATACAAAAGAGAGAGAGAGAGAGAGAGGGAGAGGGAGAGGGAGAGGGAGAGGGAGAGGGAGATGGAGAGGGAGAGGGAGACGGAGAGGGAGAGGGAGAGGGAGAGGGAGAGGGAGAGGGAGAGGGAGAGGGAGAGGGAGAAAGCACAAAACCCAACAACAGCCACAACAAAAAATAAAAGTTGATTGATAGACCTTTTTTTAAAAAGTGTGCTTAGTACAAGGTGTACGGGTCTCACTATGTAGATTGGACTCTTAGTGATCTTCCTGTTTTTAGCCTCCCAAGCTAAAAATTACAGGCATGCACCACCATGCACAGGCTCAGTCACTATTTCATGTGCCCCATGGATGGCGCTTCTATAACTTCTATATCTACTCCCCAGGGGTAGACTTCTATATCTTACTATTTTTAATCTCTAGTGCTTAGAATAGTGCCTGACTTACTATGTTCATTATAGCCAGTTATTGGAAGCTTTTGTCTGACACATGCAGTACAGTATGCAACATAATATTGCAGTCTTCTTTTTTAATAAATAAAACTAAATCATAATTCTTTTAGAAGCTGGATAAGAAATCATCTCCATCAACAGGAAGTCTAGATTCTGGAAGTGAGTCAAAAGAGAAATTATTGAAGGGAGAAAGTGCTCTGCAGCGAGTCCAGTGTATCCCTGGCAATGCCAGTTGCTGTGATTGTGGCCAGGCTGATCCACGATGGGCCAGCATCAACTTGGGCATCACCTTGTGCATTGAGTGCTCGGGGATTCACCGGTAGGTAGGCTGCGTAGGAGGAGAGGCTTTTTTCAGATGAACATGTATTGCAAGTTCTAGGTTTCATTTGTTGGAAAATCTCATTTGTCCAATTTAAATACCAGTTTATATATTTTTATAAGGTGGGTAAAAGGTTGATAAAGTGCTTGCAAGGACTTTCATTCACCAGCCATTGTTAATCAGATCATCCCTTTTATGTATGTGGAGGGCTATATTAGGGCCTATATCATTTTAAAAGGAAAACATAATTGTATAAACATACAAGTAGAATAGAAACCTGCTAGCTTTACATTAATAATGTCCTTTTTCTCCCTTCACGTAGGAGTCTTGGGGTTCACTTTTCAAAAGTACGATCTTTAACTTTAGACACCTGGGAGCCTGAACTTTTAAAGGTAAAATGAATACTTATATGAAATACATCATGTTTTCAAAGAAAGGTGAAGATTTTAGAGTTGGTGTTATGGTTTGGATTCCCCCAAAGTCTTAAGTGTTTGGAATATGACTGCATCAGGGCAGATGTACTTGGCAGTGGCTCAATGCATCCACAAGTTCCTAGGTGACCTACTCCCAGGAGGTGGGCCAGTGTGGAGGCTAGGCACCAGGGTGTGACTGGAGCATTGATGTCTCCTGTGCTGCCTCCTGTCTTGCTGCCTGCCTCCTAGCAGCTCTGATAAGAGCAGCTTCCATGACCTGGGCAGTTGCTCACTATGGCCAGCCCTGTCAGCAGTTGTGGACTGACACTTCTGAAACTGTGAGCCCAAATCAGCCTCTCTTCCTTTCCATGGTGGCTGTCAGGTATTGTGTCACAGCCACAAGAAAGTAACTAACACAGTTTACAAATACATGAGTTACTCATTGTATTAGTGTCTTAGTTACTTTTTACTTGTTGCTGGGACAAATACCCGACACTCAAAATGAAGGAAGGCAAGGTTTATTTAGCTCACAGTTACTGGAGGTTTCAGTCCATGTTCGGCTGGCCCAAGGCTGAGTGGAATAGAGCAGAGAGCATCCAGTTCATGGCGGCAGAACAGGAACAATCATGACAGAGGCAACTGACCAACCAGGGCAGCAGACAGCAACAGCTCTCGTCTGTATCTCTGTCTCTGTTTATATTACATTCAGGCTCTCCACCTCAGGCTATCCTTCTTAGGCTACACCCATAATCCCAGAAGTACTTAGAACCATAATCCCATCAGTACTAAAACACATAATCCCAGGGATCATGAATCAAGTCTCAAACTCTAGAAGTCCCTGCGCCATGATTGCATGAGGCTTTGGGGGGACAACTAGATATGAACCATAACAATTAGGTTTTCATTACGGAGACACTTGTAGTTTAAAGGAGAGGAGGTTTATTTTGGCTCAGTTTAGTCCGTAGTTGACAGGCGCCAAGCAGAGACAGAAGGATGGAAGAACCTGGCAGAAGAAAGCAGCTGAGCTGATGGCAGCCAGGAAATGGAGCTGAGGAGAGAAACTGGAGAGGAAGGTGTTCTCAAAAGGCCTGCATGGTAGCTGTTCAGTGCATAAGTCTACTGATCACCTCTAACCCACCCCCCAAAGAGACTTTGGAGGAGTGTTGTAGGTCTAAGCCATAACACTCATGTTAGCAGTACCCTGGATTTCTCTGAAAAAAGACTTAACTAGGAAATAAGCAGCTTTGCAGCTTTGAAAAGATCAAAAGCCCAATCAGCCTGTGCTTTATCAAGTGGCTACTCAGCAAGAGGACAGTGATGGCAGGCAGGTGAGGCAAAGATAAGCTGTTTGGGGCTGGTATTTTTGATCTCTAGTTTTTAAGACTGTTTTTTTTTAGCTAGGTCTTATATTTGGGGTATTAGAGTTCTTCTGAGGTTATTTTGGCAAATCTGTTATTTTCATGGCAGATTGTGAAAATTAAGTTTATGTAGCACTCTTAAGTTTACTTTTTAGGAAAACCAGTTTATTTTTGTGGTTTTTCAGGAATAATTTTAGATTCTGTGGCATAATCTTTTATAATCAGATTCTTTTTTTTTTTAATTAATTAATTTATTTTTTTCTTGCTTCAGAACCTTTATTTGTTTATTCACTCATTTTTATGGCCAGCTCAGCCTGCCCTGAGGGCAGGGCTGGCGCAGCATGTAGTGCCGGGGATCAAACCGCGGTCTCCGAAGCCGCCCAAGCTTTCCCAAGCAGGCGCTCCAGACCACCGAGCCATCCCGCCGGGCCCCAATCAGATTCTTATTAAAACATAATGAACTTATTACTAAAGTAAACTCTGTAATGGATTATTTATATTTGCCAAAATTTTTCCAAGCCTAAGAATTCATATGTCTAAAAATATCAAAGTAGTTTTAGAACACCACTAGGTATTTTGTAAAATTTACAAAAACTCCTAGCTGGTAATCTTTTAAAGTATATTCCTTTTAATTACTGCTGTTTAGTTTACCATAATGTAAAAAATAGATTGATTTTAGAAATCAAGCATAGCCTCTTGCAAAGACATTAACCAGTATGCTTCATCATTTACAGTCTTGCCTGTGTTCAGTGGCCAGACTTATTTAAAAATGGCCTTTTTACCCAGGTAAAATGTTCTGGGAAATGGTCTGGGTAGTCTGAATTTTGCCCTATAGGTAGTATGTTTAGTATAGGAGTGAGGCCATGGATTGGGTTACAACAGGAAGCATATTGTTCACCATAAGGTTATATAGAAAGGAAAACTTACAGCATTTTAGAACATATAACAATGATTTGATTGTCATTGGAAGGGAGAACTGAGAAGGAAAAAGGTCCAAAATAATTTCCATAAAATCATACGCTGACAGATTTGAATAGTTATAGGAGGTGGAATTGAAGAGAAAAGTGAAAATAATAGCTTTAACTTATTTTCCTAAGCCTGGTCAGTAGTAGCTATACCTAAGTATGTAAGTTATGACTTACTGCCATGCATCTTGTTATGACATGTGCTTGTAGATATAAATATTGTGGACACAGGGAGATGATTTTATTGTATTTTGTACTCAGAATATGGAATAGGAGTTGTAAGGATCTAAGGATAGTATTCTGATGAAGAATGGCAAAATGATAATATTACTATCATTCCTTGTCTCATTTCAACTTTAAACTTTTTAGACTGAGAGGTTGATTTACGAGCTTTTATGTTTTAATTTCTCTTGAGCATTTAATTGATAGGTTGCTTTCCTATTTTCCTGCTAAACAGCTTATGTGTGAATTGGGGAATGATGTTATAAATCGTGTTTATGAAGCTAAAGTAGAAAAAATGGGAATAAAGAAACCACAACCAGGACAAAGGTAACATTTTACTATTCTTGCTCTGCTCTCTCTTTTCTAATCAGGAATATAGCAGTGCTTTTGTTTCACTAGAATGACATACAGCATTGAGACAGTATTTAGAAGTAATTATTTCTGCTTCTGTTCATGTATGGTTTTCACTGTCTTGTATATATTAATTATATAGTTATATTTTGAGCATATCATAGTTTTCAGATGAGAAGGACTCTTAAAAATTATATCTCTACCTGTTTGTTGTGAATGATTTTGCATCATGATACTGAGGAATTAAAGGTAAAAGGTTGCTGTAGTAGAGAAGAGGGCTTCATTGCTGTCTGATATCTACCATTCCTGTTATGTGTGGTAGCTCATTGAATGAAATGGCCGGGAGCCAGTGTGTTGGGGGCACATACTTTTTGTAGTCAGTGGTGTTTTTAGTCATCCTGATTCTTTATTTTAATTATTAAAGTTTCATTTGCTATAATAATCCTATGTTAAAAGTTTTCCTAAGCCAATATTATTTAAACTAGAATCTTGTTTTTCCTAAAGCATGGCTGAGATATTTAAGGCCTAGAAGTAATCTTCTGTTTCTTCTTAGGTTGAAGACCTAAGCAGTTTAAAAGACTATATATAAGAAAAACTATAAAGCAAACTTAGTATTTGATGATTGTGTTATAAAAGTTTAAATGTGATGTCTTTTTCTCCCTTATAAATTGGAATGCTATATTATAAGGTAATTATCTGATGAAAAATTATGTGTATTATGTAACATATTTATTTGAATATGAATGAAATTAAAATCATTTTTATATATTGTTTTCCTAGTAATATTTTTCATTCTGTAAAAGCTTGAGGGATTATGTATAGAAATAAATGAGCACAGAAACTAAGAGAATAAAAATCTCATGTTAAAACCTGTGATTTTCAATTAGTTTGTTATTTATATTTCATTTCATTGTTAAAGTATTTGGAAGAAAAATACCGTATAATGCCATAGGTTCTGTCTTGGTGTGTTACATCCAATGACTTTGCTTAAAAAATACACAGTGCATAATGGAGTCTTTTCAGTATTAGCCATGTCAAGAATTAATCAGAGCATTATGACATTTTTATGTGTACCAGACAGGAGAAAGAGGCATATATCAAAGCAAAATATGTGGAGAGAAAGTTTGTGGATAAACATTTTATATCATCATCACCTCCTGAGCAGGAAAAAAAGATTGTCTCCAGAGGCTGTGAAGAAAAGAGGCTGAGCATTTCTAAATTAGGGCCAGGTGACCCGATCAGAGCATCTATCCAGAGTTCAGGTATTACACCTTTCCTGTTCTGAATGTAAAGATTTTCTTCAACAGAAATCATTTCCCTAGTCTTTCATTTAATAGCCATTGTGAGTTTTTAAAAATTCTACAGACCTTATTCCTTCAACATATTGTAAGAAGAAACTAGGTTTCTTTGTCTTTAAAATTCATCTAAATAGTATTGTGATAATTCACATAAAGCTGCTTCAAATAGAAGGGGAGATGGGGATTATTAATCTATCATGCCCAAAACCCTAAGTATCTGATTAACTACCTGATTTCCTTTCTATCTTTTCCTCCTAAATTTTTCCCAGTAACATATTTTCCTGCCCTTTTCCCTTCTTATGGCCTGCTTTGTGCTTTGCTAACTTGCATGACCCCAGTGGTTGCTGTAAATAGCGACGATCCCAGACGGGAGTCTCTGTTCTGTCCTGATGAGCTAGATTCACTCTTCTCCTACTTTGATACCTCTTCAAAACTGCGTAGTAGTAAGTACTACTCTTGTGGAGCATTCCAAGTCTGTGCCAGTGGTCATTGTGCAGTGTGGCCATTTCTTTAGATGTTTTCCATTGTCTCAGAATTACACATTATTTACAATCATATGATAAATTAAGCTTTTACTACCCCTGACGTTGCATGGGGTAATGAGGTGTGTTACAACTCTGAATATAAGTTTATTTTTAGGCTTTGTGATTGACTTATGTTACAGTAAGCTCAGTGTTAAGAAGGACTAAAATTGTATTAAGTATAGTCCACTGCTGGTGGCTGAGTTCATGTTGATATGTAACAGCTCACTTTAGTGTGAACTTTAATCACTAGCAAATTTTTCTTTTAAATAGTCAAAAGTAATGACAGTGGGATACAGCAAAGCTCTGATGATGGAAGAGAATCTTTACCATCCACAGTGTCAGCCAGTAGTTTATATGAGCCCGGTGAGTTGATGAAATTCTCTGTAATTGGTGCCGCTTGCTAAACAATCCATATGCTAAATACCTGGCCTTGATTAAATAATTTCTAAAAGAAGCAGCTAGTCTTCAGAAGGTACTAAGGGAAAAGTAATACTGTTGGGAAAAAAAGCACTATTTCTGTTCAAATTTGGATATTCTTAGTTGGATGTTCTTCTAAGATTCATTGTATTCTAAGTATCTTGCCATAGCTAAAGATAATATGAAATCCACATGTACTTTATGTCTTACCATTCTATATTTTTCCTTTTGGCTATCTTATAGGTGAGAATTAGGTTTGTCTTATCAGTGCTTTAGTTTTATGTTCTGTTTTCTGAGATCTCAGTGATTTTGGTCTTTCAGAATTCTCAGGGGAGTAAACATTCTTCAAATTATTTGAACAAGTTATAGGCCAGATTGTAATGGTATTGGATCATTCTTGTAATGAAGAATGGTTTGATCTTATAGTAATGTGCTTGCTTAGGCAGCACATATACTAAAATTGATCTAGTAATAAAATTCTTCCAGGAAGAATTTGGCTGCCTATTTAGTTCATTGTGGTAGGCATGTAGGCCAGTTTGAACAGAGGAATTGTCCTGTTGAACCCAGGCAAGACTGCAAGTGATGTAGCATACTGATTTACTGATTGGTGTCTTTTTAAGAGGAACTTGAGTGTTGGGGGAATGGGAAATAAGATATTTGTGTGACAATCTCTCATAAGCTTACTATGATAGACTAATAGTTTCTTTTGTCAAAACTTTTTTTTTTTTTTTTTTTTTTTTTTT
>PVJA010054164.1:0-11683 GCA_004027025.1 Myocastor coypus
TTTTTTTTTTTTTTTTTTTTTTTTTTTTTTTTTTTTTTTTTTTTTTTTTTTTTTTTTTTTGCGGGACTGGGGTTCAAACTCACGACCTTGCACTTGCCAGGCAGGCACTTGTGCGTCGGAGCTATCTCTCCAGCCCCTTAGTTTTTAAAAATGAAAGTAAAAATTTTATAGAAATGTAGCATAATTTAACTACTTTCGTTATTATTAAGGGGAATAAGTGATGCAGGATGGAACATATGAATATTTAGTACGGAATTATTCCAATCAACACCACATTATTTATCCAGTTTAAAATATTAAGGGTGCCATGTGTTTTACTACCACTTTCATGTGATCCTCAATCATTCCACACGTGGAATACCATCATTATCTTACAAGTGATCTCCTTATTCAAGTCCTTGATCATTTCAGTCTACTCTCAACACAGTGATGAAAATTATATGCTTATCCAGTTTCTGCTCAAAACTTATAATGATTTTCCAGTGTATATTATGAAAGGAAAAAAGGCAAGGTCCTTAAAATGATTTGTTAAACTCAGGACCCACCCTCTTCTCATCCTTCTGATGTGGTCTTATCCCAACTTTTGGCTTGCACACTCTCTGTTCTAGGATGACAAGCTTCCATCCTTAAATTTACGAATATTAACCTTGACTCAGAACATTTGCATTTGCTCTTTTCTTAGCCAGTTCTCATGCCTAAAGACCCAATTAGTAAATGGTCAGCAGAAATAGACACTTTTCAAATGAAATATAAATAGCCAATAAATACATGAAAAACGTTCAACAATGCTCTCCATTTGAGAAATGCAAGCTAAAACCACACCGATTTTTCACATCCAGAAATAAAGGCTACCATCAAGCAACCAACCGATAACAATATTGGCAAGGCTGTGAAGAGAAAGGAACAACAATGCTGTGAGAGTGCAAAATAATATAACTGCTGTGGAAATAGATGTAATTATTACTCAAAAAGTTAAGTAGAAATTCCAGTTAACCCAGGTATTCCTCCTCTATTTTCTTAAAATATTTAAAAATATCATACCATAGTTATGTATTCATGACCATATTTACAGCAGTGAAATTTGAAATAGCTTAATCTCACAAAGAGACTATGTGTCCAACAGCAGACAAATGGTAGTTACACACAGTAGCGTACCACTTTGTTATAAGAAAGCAAGGCTATGCTGTTGGCTCCCCTCCAGGGCTATGGTGCTAGATCCTCAGCAGATCCAACCTAAGTGCAGTGTATGAGTGTAAGCAGCTCTACGTCCACAAGATCCCATCCAGACCCAGCCCAGGAATAGCATGTGAGTGAAACCTTTTGCTCCATGCCCATGCAATCCTCTCCAGACCCAGCAGAGATCCAGCATGTGTGAGACCTTCTGACCCATGCTCCTGGATGTTCTAGAGAATGCCCAGGTCTGGTGTGTGTTTGTGTAAGACTTGCTTCATGACCACGTGATGTGCTTGAAACACAACTCAGGCTGGGATTGTGTGTGGTATTCACTCCCATAGGCTGAACCAAGAAAAAGCGGAACACTGAAGCCGGATCCAAACTTAGTGTATCTGGACAATTTCAGACTTGGTAGATAAGAACTCACTAAGCTGAGATACTCTGCTAGACCCAGATTTACAAGTGTCTTCTCTCTTTTTTTCTTGATATACAGAGGGAGCAGCAGGTAACCAAGTGAACCAGTCTTTGTGGAAGACCCCATGTCAAGTGGAGGCGATCAGACAGAACATAGCGGAATTAAAAGTGAATTCCAAATTCAATATCTACTTAGCTACACAGACATTATGTTTGTTCTCACTGTTTAAAATAGAAAACCATTAGTTATAAAATATTGTCAGCTACTAAATATAACTACCCACTATTAGTGTTCCTGAATCTAGTTCTGTAAATATGAAACTATAACTGCCTTAACCATATAAGCTCCCTTGGGTAAGAATTTTGATTGGTGCTAAAGGTATAGCTGAACCAAGGCTTTACACGGAAGGTCAGAGGACATTAGTATGCAAAATGAAAAACAGAAAGAGTAAAATGCAATCACAGGCCCTGAACCCACCGAAAACAAAAAATGAGACACTAGCAATCAAGAAATTGGGAATCACACCAGTCTAATCTCTGAACTAATAATATCTGAAGTAAAGAAACTACTGAAGAAAGATATAGAGGAAATCAGATCAGAAATAATTTCAGAATTAAAAGAGAAAGGATAAGTATAATGACATAATAAGTGATTCTAAAGAAGACACTGATAAAAATTAGAGGACAATAGAAAAGTGATGGAATCTCTTAAAGAGATATATAGGAAAGAAATAGATCACATGAAGCAGTTTCAAGGAGATATACAGAAAGATAAAATCTAAATCACAACCTGGAAAACGGTTTCAATGAATGTGAAGACAGTATTTCACATCTTGAGCACAGCATTACAGGTAGTGAAGAGGGAAGAAAATATCTCTTTAACACAACTAAGATGCAAGAAATAATAATTCAATATCTGTAAGAAAATGAAAAGATGAATGTGAGACTCATGGGGATCAATGAGAAAGAAGTCAGTACAAATGACATAAAAACATATGGTCAGAAGTAATACAAAAAAAAAAATAAAATGAATGTTCTGTTATACAGGTCTTGCTTCGACTTGCCCTTGACCACCCAGCAAGAAAAAAAAAAAAGCTTAATTACAATGCATGAAACACAGAGCTAGATTGGTGAGATGAGCTTTAGGAGGCTTAGATTCAATAGGCTCCAACATCACAGCCTTCACTGGTGGCCCACTGCAATTGCAGAACTTTTGACTATGTATGTATCTGCTTCCTCTTAGTCCAAAGAGAAGTATATTCTTTTCCTTTTCTTTTCTAAGCAACATCAATAGGGAGGTGGGTCATGCCCACACACTGTACTCTGTAGAACGATTGTGAGGACAATATGCAATATGTCAACTTTCAAAGAAAAGAAGGGGGAAAAGAAAAAAAAAATGTAATGTTGATTTAGAAGGGTTAATGTTTAACTGTTTGATCAATCTTATATACCTATATGTATTAACCTAAACTGATCTGATGATGAAAATGTGTAATATAACCATTGTTAAATTTAAACAACAAAAAATTGAAACTGGAGAAAAAGACTTCGTGAAACACATTGATATCATGTTGTCAAACTTACTTTCATGTTGGATGGAAAAGTGAAATAATTCCATGACAAAGAACAACTGAAGCATTAAATGATGACAAAGCCAACACTAGACATACTACTAAAACATATTCTGGAGAGGGACCAAAATGATAAGATCTCCGTGACTGAGAATGTAAGGAGCCTACACAACAGGGCAACCAATTAAACACAGGAGAAAAAGGAGTACACGATAGCAGGTAAATAACATGTTGAACATAAGCCAATACATCTCAACTATAACCATCAATGTAAATGGACTCAATTCACCAATTAAAAGAAAAAGACTGGCACAGTGGATTAGCAAGCTAAATCCAACAATACGCTGTATATAAGGAACACTCTTAACTCATAAAGAAATTTGTAGGCTGAAAGTCAAAGAGTGTAAAACAATACTACACACCCAGCAGCTTAGAAAATAAAGCAGGGGTAGCAATTATGGTTGCAAACAGTCTCAGCTTCAAACCAAGAATTGTCAAATGAGATAAAGAAGGCCCTTATGTTCTGATGAGGGGAAAAGTTCAAGAAAAAGAAGTCACACTAATAAATATATACACACTCAGCACAGGAGCACCCAACCACATAAGACAAATCCTAATGGAAATCAAAAATCTAATATCCAATGCCACAAATTTAACAGGAGGCATTAACAAGACATTATGCCAAAATAATAGGCCAAGTAGGTAAGAAATTAGTGAAGTATCAGAATAGAAACAGAACTTGGAACAAATGGGCTTAGTGGATATGTTGAGAGTGTTACAACTGAACACTTCTAAATACACATTTCTTTCATGTGACATTTTCTATATAGACCATATACAAGTCCATATGTCATACTTAAATATATGCAAGGAAACAGAAATTATCCCATGCATATTACCTGACCACAATTCAATGAAACTGGAAATAAATGACAAAAGAAACCACAAAAATTCCAGAAATACATGGAAATTAAGAAATACCCTTCTCAGCAAACAAATGGTTACAGATAAAATAAAACAAGAATCTAAAAAATGTCTACAATTGAATGAAAATTTAAACACAAATTATCAGAATTTATGGGATATAATGAAAGAAGTTCTTAGAGGGGAATTTATGACTGTGAATTCACACATTAAAAAACAGAACAGAAGCAAATAATTATGCTAATGCTGCACCTCAAAAATTTAGAAAACTAAGAGCAAACCAAACAAAAACCCAAAGTTGGGAGGAAACTATAAAATTTAGAGCAGAAATTAACACAGTCGAGAAGACAAAATAATATACAGAATTAATCAATCAAAAATTTGGTTCTGTGAATGATTAAATTAAATCAACAAGCCCCTAGACAACCTCATCAAAATGGGGAAAGAAAAAACTCAAATTCTAGCAATGAGCAAGAAAAAGAGTGATATTACCCTAGATCCAGTGGAGATTCAGAAGACCATTAATAGCTACTTTGAGAATCTATACAGTCACAGAACTGAAGACACAGAATAAACACATGGATTCCCAGAAAGGTATAAAGAAAAAAACTGAATCAAGAAGATATACAAACTCTCAAAAACCCAGTAACAGTCAATGAAATAGAAAATGTAATGAAAAAAATCTATCAACAAAGGTAAGTCCAAGTCCTCATGGATTCACAGCTGAGTTCTACATAAAATTTAAAAAAGATAGAAACACAATACTGCTCAAATTCTTCAAAGAAATTGAAAAGGAAACCTCCCCGTATCACTCCTCGAGGCAAGTATTATAATGATAACAAAAACTGAGAAACACACAACTGAAAAAGAGAGCTATGGACAAATTTCTTTATTAACCATGGATGCAAAAATCCTCAATGAAATCCTAGTAAATAGAACACAATAAATCACCAAGGAAACTATACATGATTACCAGGTAGAATTCATTTCAGAGATGCAAAGATGACTCAACATAAGCAAATATATAAATGTAATATACTATAACAATAAAGCCAAAATCAGGAAGCACATGATCATCATAATTGATGCAAAAAAGACTTTTGAAAAAAATAAAACCACTCATTCATATCCTACAGCAAATAGGAATAGATGGCCTCTATCTCAATCTGATAGAAGCCCCCTATAACAATCTAGTGGCTAACATAATTCTAAATTGGGAAAAACTGAAGTCTTTTACTATGAGCTCTGGCACAAGAGAAAGATGTCCTCTATCATCACTCCTATTCAATATAGTTCTGGTAACATTATCTAGATTCATTAGATAAGAGAGAGAAATAAAATGCATTAGGATAGCTAAAAAGAAATTAAAATATTATTATTTGCAGATGACGTGATACTCTACTTTGAAGACTCAAAAAAATTCCACCAAGAAATTATTAGATTTAATACACAAATTGGGTAGTATAGTATGATACAGAGTCAATATTCAAAATTCCATAGCATTCCACTACACAGATAAAAACACATTGAGAGATCTTGGAGGATTTCAGAGAGGTCTTAGTTCCAGAGACTGAAACGTTTTTGTTAAGAAATGGATCAGTGGATTTATTGAAATAGAATCCAACACCACAACCAGATAAATTAGGAATCCTTATGTTTTGATATTAACAAGTGAAGAAAGAAGATCCGGTGATTCCTGGGATGATTGAGTAACCAGTAAGAAATTTGACTATTATTATTCCACTACACAGATAAAAATACGCTGAGGGAGAAATTAGAGAAACAATACTTTGACAATACCACCATGGACAATGAAATTCTTAGGAATTAATATAACTAGAGAATAAATATTCTATTTACTGAAAATTACAGTACTGTGAAATAAGAGATCTTGGAGGATTTCAGAAAATGTAAAGATTTCCTGGCTCTTGCATAGGAAGAATCAACACTGTCAGGATGGCTATACTCCCAAAATTATTATAAGTTTAGTGCAATTCCCATGAAAATACCAAAAACATAATTTACAGACCTAGAGAAATCATTCCTAAAATCCATTTGGAACCAGAAAAGACCTAGGTCAGCAAAGTAAATCCTGGGCAACAAGACAAGACAGGACGTATTACAATTTCTCCTTGAAATTATACTATAAAGCTATTGTGGTAAAGTCGACATGGTATTGGCAAAAAATATAAACCTGAAGACCAGTTGGATAGAAAAGAAGATACAGAAGCATCTGCGAACACACTCATTCACTTTGTCTTTGACAAAGTTACCAAACATGCTTATTGGAAGAAAGATAACCTCTTAAACAAATAGTGCAGGAGAAACTGGTTCTCTACATGCTCCAAAGTAAAACTTGGCCTAGGTCAATCACCATGCACTAAACTAAAGTCGGATTGAATTAAAGATGTAAACATTAAAATATAAACACTAAATCTCCTGGATGAGAAAGTAGCAGGAATGCTTGAAGACAAGGAGGTAGGAAAATAGTTTATGAACAAAAATCAAACCGCATGGGTAGTACTTGAAAGAAATAACAACTTGGACCTCCTTTCGTTGAGAAGCATTTCATGTCGAAAAAATTACCAAGAGAATGCAAAGACAACCCAAAAAGTAAAAAAAAGTCTTAATTAATAAGTGTTCAGACAAAGGTCTTCTATCTAGAATTTATAAAGAACTGAAAAACATTAGGGCTCCAAAACTTAAAGACTAAATCCATAAATGGGCATCAGACATGAACATACACTTTAGAAGAAGAAATACTAGAAGCTAATAAATACATGAAAAAATTCTCCACATTAGTAGCCTTCTGGGAAACACAAATTAAAACAAAACTGATACCATCTGACTCCAGAATTAATGGCTATCATAAAGAAATCAACCTAAAACAAATGTTGGAGAGGCTGTGGGCAAAAATAACCATTCTCCACTGCTATTGGAAATGTAGACCGGTGCAACTATTATAGAAATCAGCGTGGAGACTCCTTAAAATACTGGGTTTGAAAATCCCATTCAATGTAGCTATTCCGCTACTGAAAATTTTCCAAGAAGAAATTAAAAAAATTATAGTGATGTATGTACAACTTTGTTTATGGCAGCACAATTTGTGATCAAGAAATCTTGGAAACAAACAAACTACATGTCACCTAGAGAATGGATAAAAAAGATATGGTATTTTCATACAATGAAATATTACTCAGCTATAAAGAATGATAAAATCAAGGTTTTCATATATAACTTGATGTATATTAAAAATATGATAAGTGAAATAAACATATGTAAATATTGTGTAATCTCTCTAGTATAATAACTCAAAATAAGAAATAAAAATGGAAAGGTATAACACAGCTAAATGAAAATAAAAATGTTAGGGATTCAACAACAAAGAGAGAGTAAGCAGAAAACTTAGGAATCATGGCAGGGGCAACACCATACACATATACACACAGGATTGTCAAGATAATTTTCCCAAGAATCTCCAACAGGTTTTGGAAACTAGCAGTTAATTGATAGAATTCTCACTGTGTTTCACTATATGCTAATATCAGGGACATAACAACTACACTGAGGATTGCATCATGCGATACTAATTCCATGCTTGGAATGTCTATCATTATGGGCGTCTAGTAGTGTGTTGCTTCTAATGTCATAACAATTATTTCTATATCCTCTCCCAAGTAAATGTTTTTTTTTTTTTGTTTTTTTTTTTTTTAATAAAAAGGATAAGAGAAGGGAAAAAAGGCCATAGTATTACTGTGGTACAATTATGTATAAGTCCAATTTCCTAAATTTCTGCCTAAAAATGTGTAACTATTTTTTATATACTATAGTGGTGTAAAGTATAAAATATCAATAGTTGATGGATGATGCATGTCCCATGTTGTGTCTAAGGCACTTTATATTTAGAAATGTAGTGATGTTAAGCTCAAGTGCCTGTGATATAGTGAATAATATCATCACTATTATCTTCTGGAAGGTTAAGTACTTAAGTTGGCAGACCAAAATATTACAGAAAAAGAAGTGCTACAAGGATAGCTAATACTTTGGCCATAGATCTTCATGGTTTGTGAGGACTCAGGATATAACAGAATATATATTTTAACATCCTACAACTTAGTGGTGTAACAAGTTTTTGTTCAAGGAAATTATGGGGCCATAGAGGAAAGGGATCAACAATGTATAGTGTGCCTAAGGAGAGTCACCTTGAGAGAATATTTTCTCTCAGGCTTTCACAAAGACCAAATTAATGAAGCAATGGCCATGACTCATCCAGATGGCTAACTCTGACAAAAGATTTACTTAGTGGCATATATAGTTCCAGGGTAGATCCTGAGGAGATTTAACTGACCTTGTCAGATACAAAAGTTTAATTTTTTGCTATATGGGTCTTGCTTTATGTTAGTCTCAGCCATCCAGGAGAAATGTCTAACCATGTGGTATAAAAAGTAAATCCATATTAATATGATGAGCTGTGAAAGGCTCAAGTTAACAGTTTCCAACATTGCCAGATCTGCTGATGCCCACTACTATTATGGACTATATATAAAGCTACTTTCACTTAGTTTAATAACAAGAAAGATTTGTATTTACAGTGTTTAGAAAAGATATGTCTGCATTTTGTACTTTGAACAACCACAACGAGGAAAACATTGTACAATATATTAATTATTGTAACTTCTGCACTATCCTATCAAAAAACTGTCTCATTGCTATTACTTTCTCGTTAAAATTAACTTAAAAATAATTGAGATATTTTAACACCCACACTGTTTTCCACATAATCATGTTTTGTTTAGGTGATGTTAAATTTTGCTAAAAGGGTACTAATCTTGAAAGTGGACATAATTGCATACATAGTATGCATCAAATTGTAATGTGCAAAAAGCAAAAGCTAAAATTTTGTATTTACAAAGTCATCCTTTAAAATTATGGATTTATGCACTTCACTACGTATTGATAATCACATATGATACTAAATTAATGCAATGAATGATTAATAAATTATTATAACACAAATGAATTAAATCTTTTTATCTTATTATTACAGATATTGGTTTATTAAACTCCAGGAAAGTGAAAATATTTATACCTCAGGAATAATCAACTAGAATCCAATCAAAAGTAGTCAACATATAGAAATTATTTCACTCTAGTTTTCTACTGGAGTAGATGTGGTCTCATAGAGACAGAAATGCTATTCTTTGGTAAAATTAATAGTTAATAATTAGGAAAAAAAGTTTAACAAGTGGACACCTTTTAAAGGTTTTAAGTAGGCAGGTAGCCTTCTGTGGCTCTATAATAAAGGGAATAAAAATCAAATGAAGCCTGAAATTCATCCTCTTAAGAATGTACTTTCAAGGCGTGTTCATGGTTCTTTGACCAGCAGTGTATTACACGTGGTTTTTGGTAAATCATCTGATGCTAAATTATTTTAATGAGAAAACAGCAAAATCAAAATGTTGAATCACTAACCTAGTATATATGGTAGTGATCCCTTGGATATTGAATAGAATACCAACTTTTCTTTATACATGGTTACATTATAATATTGTCTGAAATATTATTTTTGAAAAAAATGTAAGGAAAGCAATGTAGGAGATAAAAGAACATTAAGAGCTGAATAGACAAAACAGTTTAAATCCACCAAGCAGACATAACAGCTACAATTATATATCCAATAAATGTTAGAACACACAGTTTTTAAAACAAACATGGTAGGACCTATCCATGGTGATTGGTTATAATACAATTTACTTTTTTTAATGTTTCAGCGAAGGGTCTACAGGATGTTCAGTATCTCACTAAAAGATTGTAATCATTGTGATCCACCTGCTCACAGCCTCCCAAGTGCTGGGATTGCAGTTGTGCACCACCACACTCAGTCTCAATTGTTTTATCAGTGTGGCCCTGGGGGCATGGCTGGCATCGCAGCCCTGGAGATCAAACTCCCTGCCTGCTGTGCCAGCCCCACTCCGGGGCATGCTGGGAAGGCAATTGAGAATAGATGTGGTGGCACACTTGTAATACCAGCTCTAGGGAGTCTGTAAAAAGGCAGATCACTACAAGTCTAATCTAATAGTGAGACTCTGTAGATCATGTAGACCCTTCCCTAAAGTCCAAAAAAAGAGAGAAAAACTTAATGATGTATTTAAATTACTTTTAAAAAGAAAATAAATCAAATTAAATATCAGTACGTGGAAATAAAAAATAAAGTTCAGAGTTACATTTGTTAAAATAGAGCAATGCAAGGAACCAATAAGACAAATAGTTGGTTGTTTCAAAATAGCAACAAAAGTGGCAATCCTGTAGCTCAGGTAATCAAAATAAACTGTAATCAAATAAATAACATTAAAGCAAATGAATGGAATATTACAGTAACATGCCCTGAAATCCAGAGACTCTTTGGAAAATAATATGGAATATTATGTGCCAATAAATTGGAATATTTAAAGATGTAAAAGAAAAATCTGACATGCACAGCATATAAAATTGAACAAAGATGATTTTTTGAAACAGAAATGGATCAGTAAAAAGCAGTGAAGATGAAGGAATAATGATAGTTTACCTAATGAAAAAAAAATCTAAGACCCAGAATTATTCACACTGAAATTTCTCAGACTTTGAAGAATAATTAACAGTGCTTTTCAAAACAGTATATAAACTAGAAGTAGCTAGGATCCTTTAAAAATCTTTCAAATAACCCCATCATACTCTGCTACCAAAAAGGGGAAACAATACAGCAAAGTTTACACTTAAAATAGAAAAAAAAAAAAAACCTTCATAAAATATTTGGAAATTAAATACAACATTGTTTTAATTTCAGGTATGCAAATAAATAGATTCAAAAGTAAAATAAAACACTTAAGAGTTTGAAGAAAATCTTTCAATGAAATGTAAACTGAAGAAATTAGAGATATAAAGATCTTCTTTTAGTACAATAAAGACTAAATTTGACAAACATATAATTAGCATCATATTGGTTGGAAAACAACTGTTAATATTTTCTCAAAATTTTTGAAATGATTGAAGTGATGCCATTCTCAGTATTCTTACTCAATATATTATGAGAAACTTTAAGCTGAGCAATTAGGCAAATGAATTAAATCAGAGGTATGCAGCACCTGTGCTGTAATATCCTATAACTCAGAGGTGTCCCAAATTTCCTGGTCAAGGAGATTATGGGACCTCAGAGGAAAGGGATGAATGAACTGCAGTGCGTCTAAGGAGAGTCACGCAGAGAAAAACATTCTCTCAGGCTTTCACAGAAAGCAAAATAGCCAAGCAATGGCCGTGACTCGTCCCGAAGGCTGACACTAACAACAGTTCTACAAAGTACTGTCTATGGTCTCAAATTTAATCCTGAGGGGATTTGACCCTGGAAGATACAAAAAAAAAAAAAAAAGAATGTTTTGTTATACAGGTCTTGCTTCGACTTGCCCTTGACCACCCAGCAAGAAAAAAAAATCCTTAATTACAATGCATGGAACGCAGAGCTAGATTGGTGAGATGAGCTTTAGGAGGCTTAGATTCAATAGCCTCCAACGTCACAAGCTTCACTGGTGGCACACTGCAATTGCAAAACCTTTGATTGTATATGTATC
>PVJA010054165.1:0-11669 GCA_004027025.1 Myocastor coypus
TCAGTTTAGTCCTGCAGAGCAGTGCAATTTGTTAAACATGAATCTTGGAAATAGCCCTAATGCCCATCAACTGAAGAATGGATTAAAAAAAAAAAAAAAGATGTGGCATTTTTATGGACTGGAGTATTAGCTAAAAAATGATGAACACTAGGCTTTCATAGGTAAATGGATGCAACTAGGGACCATGTTCATCAGTGAACAAAATCAGACACATACATGTGAACATCGTATTGTCTCCTTAGTGTAAGAGCCTGAAAGAGTAAATAAAACCTGGAAGGTACAATAGATCCTGTGAAAGGGAAAGAGACTGTTCAAAGGCTGGGAACAACTGGGATGAAGGAAAGGAAGATGAATGAAAGAGAAAGAAGAAAGGAGGGAAGGAAGGAAGGAAGTAAAGAAAGAAGGAAGGAAGGAAGGAAGGAAGGAAGGAAGGAAGGGAGGGAGGGAGGAGATATATATATATGTGTGTATATGTATATACACAGGATTCCTTGGATAATTGTACTAATTTTTGCAGGTCTAATAAAGGTAGTAGTTAATGCTTAAATATTTTTCTCTCTCTATAATTTTTGACTAATTTTTCATGCTTATATCTGGTAAACTGAACAACTAATTTGAAGACAACAATATACAATACAACAACCATTGTTTCTTGAATTCTTACCATCTTGTTTACTGAAATTCTATAGCATTTCTAATTTTTTTACTACTTTTGTTCTCTTTAAAAAATAAAATTAGAAATGAATTCATTTAAAAAAAGAAAACGTTCTTTGAAGATTAGAAGATAAGTTACATTTAATTACCAATAAGTTACCATCACCACAGCCTATGAGATTTAGAATAAGCAACACAGTCGTATCAGCTAGCTACTGCTGAGTAACAAGTCATCCTATGCCTAACCACATCTCATAAAACTACAGGTGTTCCTCCACGTGTCCATCACATCCCTCCATCAGCCTAGCCCAAGCCTGGTCCCGTGGCAGTGGTCCAAGACAGAAACCAAACGCCTTTTAAAACTCTTGCTGGCACTGAGCTTGCTGCCTTTCCCCTGCTGCTGTGTGCCACCCAGCTAAGCCCAAAGACCACGTGAGAGAGAGAAGCAGACAGCACAGACAGAGAGGCATGTAAAGGACCCAAAGGGATCTTTTACAGAGGTAAAGAAGGGAAGCGTGGAACTGCCGAGGAGAACAGCAGAAGGCAGTGGCAAATCAGCTGTGGCCTCAGAACGCCTTGGACACGTGATCTTGGCAAAAGGACTTTGCAAAAAGACAAGACTCCGGTTTTGAGGAGCAGGCGCTGGTCCTGGTCCAGTCACCCCTAAGCCTGACATGAAGCCCATGATGTTACCCAGTCAGCTAGAGGACTGATTAGCAGACTTAGCTAAGCCAGCTAGCAAGCTATTACTGGGCAGAGGAAATGAGACCTCCTCGCTGTTTTTCTGCTCACAGCTCTCTTTTCTAGAAATAAGTCTCATTTTATACAGCTTGCACTTTTCATTTTACCTCTGTAGTTTTTCCTTCTGTCAGTACTGGAGATCGAGGCCCAGGCCTCTGCACCAAGTCACATCTCCAGCTCTATTTATTGTTGTTCTGAGACAGGGTCTCCCTAAGTGACGAAGTCGTCCACACTGAGCTCACACACATAACCCTTCTGGTCAGGTCCCAGAACGCCGGGACTGTGGCGGTGTGCTACCCCACCAGGCTCCTCTCCCTCAAGGTTAAACAAGGTTCACTTTCCAATGCCCTATGTAGTTGGTGATGCTAAACAAGAAATGAGTTATGAGGCCCCAGCTGAGAAAAGCCGCGTAGCTAGAGGCCCTATAACCAGACAGAGAGAGGACAGAGGGGCCCCAGGGAGAAACTGTGAGGGGGAGAGGCTCCAAGGGTCCCCTGGGGTTCTTCTGCGGCCAGTACCATTTTGTCTACATCCTACATTCTACCCTTCTGCCTCGACCTGAGTGAGGATTTGAACAATGGATTTCAAGGTTTTGAACTTGTTCAGCCAATAGAGGTGCCAAAGCACAAGTGTTTCTTCCAAGAGAAACACGCAAAAGGAGAAAGAGCACCAGCAGGGCCCATCCCGTCACAGTTTCCTTTTGACCAGAAGTGGGGTCTCTCGACCTTGCTTAGAGATAATTTCCCTAAGCCCATGACAGCTGCAAAACCTGCGTTTCCTGCCACAACAGGCTGTGAAAACATCCAGAAAAGCCGATGTGACAACCAAGTTGCTCACAGGTGGTGTTAGGACACATCTCTGGTCTGCCTCTCAGACTATCCTAGACTGTCAGTTTCCTCCAGGCAAAGAAATTGAGTCTGTCTCGTTCGCTTTACCCACAGCGCTCAGGGCAGCGAGTAGCTCATGGCAGGTACATAGTCGTTAAAGAAACCCTATGGGGCGAAAACCTAGGAATCATTATCACCATTTTATAAGAGGCTCAGAGTCTCACAGCTCGTAACTGGCAGCCAGAACCAGCCTGAGACGCCTGATCTCGAGGCCATGGCTCTTTCTTTTTGTCCTAGGACGTTTCTGGGTCAATCGCTCCCGGTTACAAAGAGCCCCACAGGCCTGGGTATGCGCAGCAACTACACAGTGCAGACAAAGGCAGACAGAACGCCTGGAGCGGCCTGGCACCGGTGAAGAGTTGCAAACTCTCAGGACAGAGACGTGGGGCACGCTTGGCAAGCAGCCTCGTCCCCCGTCCCCGCCCCCCCCCCGCCCCCACCCTGCCCCGCCACACACACACCCCCGGGTGTAGTAGAGGCCCATTCCCAGCCAGCAGGCGCCGGCTGGGCATATGCGTGGCTCTTTAGCTCCCCCTGCAGCCCAGCTTCAGAATGCAGCTCCGCATGGGGCCTATGGCTTCTCAGGGAAGCCCAGCCGAGGCGACAGCCTGCCCCTGCAGTACCACTGCCTCATTAGTAGAGACCCACCACCTCTGCAGTGTTTCCACGAGAGATAACCAGGAATCTAGTCACGCTGCAGCCTAGGAAGCTGCTGATGTGCATGGCTGACCTTGGGGCGTGACTACAAGATTTTAGGGTTTAAGCTTGAGAAAAATCCTACGTGGTTGAGAGCCTGCGTGCCAAGAAGCTCTGAGAAGTCGCTGAAGGGATCTGCATGCGACGAGCAGCAGGGTGAGAGGACCGAGGCCACGGCGTCCGTCAGGTCTTCAGAGGAGTCTGATGCCAACGCAGCCTTGTGACCAACTCACACAACCTCGTCAGCTTTCAACTGCCCAGCTCTACTCAGAGCCCTGGAGCAAGGAGGTGGCCCCAGCAGGCTATCAGTGCTAAGTGGGGGATTCTGCAGGGCCAGAACAGGTCACCCCCCGGGTATCCAGTGTCTGACTGTGCAAAAGGTAAAGGGTACACAGAAGGCGCTGCTATCTAACCTGGCGTATTTGTAGACAATTATTGACTGTTTATATCCCGCACAATAAGCTTTCTTTAAAACGAGTTCTGCTTGCTCATGCGTCTGAGAATAGCTTCACACAAGAAAGCCAGTAGCAGCTTGTGTGGGGCTGGTGTCACCCATCAGCCCTAAATTCTGGTGTCTCACGTAGCGTGAGGCTAAGCCTTTTAGACAGCGCTACATTTGTGCTGAAAGAGATCCTCTGGCGCCATCTGGTGGCCATCACCTACTACTGCACCTTTCGTATTTGCTTTTGAGTGCAGTTCTAAAACTTCAAGGATTGCACAACTCAAGTCTCTTTCTGCCCTGTGAGTTGGGGTCACGGGTTGTGTAATCAGTATCTCACATGACCGTCGATGGCAGTGTCGGCATGGGTTTAGGCTCGCCTCTCAGTCCTGCTCAACTTGCGCAATGTGTTTAACCTTTTTTACGCTCTGCCCTTCCTTTCTGGGGTCAGGAATTTTCCATCAGATGTAGAGTCAGGGCCGCGAGTCCTGGCTCTCTATGGCCACGGTTGCTAGAGTTTCCCTGTGTGGCAGCGCCCTCTAGCTCAGGAGGCGGCTACCGGCTTTCGTATCCGTTCAGCAAGGGACCCCTTGAGAGTGGACCCTGTTCACACTCAGCAGGCCAGAGCCAGCGCCCCCCCCGAGCCTCAACCCATGCTGGAATGAGTACCTAGCACCCAGCACCCAGTGGGCAGTGTGTGTGGGTGCATCTCGACCAAAAGCACCAAAGACTCACTTGGTGAAATGTGAGTTGAGAAAACGCGAGTGCAATAAATAATTGAAGACTCAAAAAAATATGAGGGTCAACAAAAAGCTACCGACTGGCTTCAAAGATGTAGATGGAAATTCTCCAGCTGGTTTTAAAATTAGATGTGCAAATACAGACAGCTAATTTAGCCTAGTAGCAGCCAACGGCTAAGAAGTTCATGTATGGTATGTTCAGTCTGACCAACGAGACTTGTAAAAGCAAAGAATCTGAGCTTAGCCAGGCTGGTCTTCTTGGATTTACACATTGCTGGGCTATCAACAAATACTTCGCTGTCTCCAAGGCACCAGAGCAAAGAACGACTCTCAGGGTGACTCTTGAGACAACGGATCCTGTCTCTACTTGAAATGTTATTTTTATAGCTGTCTACAAACTTCAGTGTTTAACTCAGAATCTGAAACCAGTTCTTCGTGTTCACTGTCAAAACTGATCAGAGTGGAAGACATGAGAATAAGGAGCCCCTGGCAGTGTCCCTGACCACCTGAAAAGAGAGAGCAAGCTTTCTCTTCTTCCTCACCAGTATTTGATTGTGCCTTTAGTACACACGACACACTTATCCACCTGAGACTGTGGCTACACTGCCGACCTACAGAAGCCAAGATGTGGCCTACCACCAGCCCTGACACTGTTCTCCACATGGGGCAGAAGTCCTGCGTGGTCTTCCACGCCTTCCTTATGATACATTTGTCATGGAGAGACAGTCTAGTTACAACACGATGCAAGAAAATGTATGGTGGAAAGGCCTTGAGACTGCAGCTGGGTGCTGCAAATAGCTGTTGGCCAATACACAGAAACTAAAGTGAATTTACGCCGTCAGCTGCAGCTTGAGTGGGAATGATCGAAGAGGGATGCCCAGGCTGGCAGAGTTTTTGGTTTCCAGATCAGGTCTTACTCTTCCACAGATCATAGCAATGGTTGCTGTTTCTGTGCTTGGCAAAAGGAACGTGTGCTGGGTGTGAGGGCACACACCTGCAGCCCTGCTCTGGGGGCTGATGTGGGTGGCTCACCTGTCACCTGAGCCAACAAGGTTGAGGTTTATCTGGGGCCACAGAGCCAGAAAAGGGTATTGAAAGGAGGAAAACTGGAATTCTTACACTCAGAATTACAGGGTTTTAAATGTTCCAACTTCTCTGTGTAAATGTGGGCTTTTCTTCCTCCTCCTCCTCTCCCTCTCCCTCTCCCTCTCCCTCTCCCTGTCCCTCCTCCTCCTCGTCCTCGTGGTCGTCGTCATCATCGCCATCCTCCTCCTCCTCCTCCTCCTCCTCCTCCTTCTTCTTCTTCTTCTTCTTCTTCTTCTTCTTCTTGGCAAAATACAAAAGATCTGTAAATAAATTCAAGAAAAGACTGCCCCCAAGAAAGAAAACGGCTAGTTAGGATTTATTATTGGTGTTTGTTACATTTCATATAAAAATGCATAGTTGACTACGGAAGCCCCAGCTGCCTGGGAAGCTCAGGCAGGAAGATCACTAGAGCGGAGGAGTTCAAGGCCAGCCTGGGCAGCTTAGGAAAGTCCTGCACAAGAAAGGGAGAGAGGGAAGGAAGGAAGGGAGGGAGGAAGGGAGGGAGAGAGGGAAGGAGGGAGGGAGGGAAGGAAGGAAGGAAGGAAGGAAGGAAAGGAGGGAAAGAAGGAAGGAAGAAAGGCAGATTTATATTTATGTTTTATTGTTTTGCTTTGTTTGGTTTATTTTTCAGGAACCAGCATCTCACTGTATAACCCAGGCTAATAGCTTGGAACACCTGGAGATCCTCCTGCCTCAGCCTCCCAAGTGCCAGGAATACAGGCCTGCCACATCCTGCTAAGAACTTAGTTCTTCAAGATAATCCTGATCTTTACACACTTACTCTTTGCTAGCACTTTGAGTAACTCGTCATCCAGAAGCAATGCCTATGTACAGCAATGCTGTGCATGTAATAAAGACACAGAGGCTGATGAAGTCATAAAGAGAGGCTCGGGACTAAGTCCCTGTGCCCAAAGGACACAGGGCAGATGGACAAGTCATCTGTCATCTTGATCCTTTAAGTTTAACTCTAGTAGTTGTCATATCTCTAATTCATCTATCATTAAACTTTCCTGCAAAAGACTGTAGCCTGGTGGGTTTTAGTGAAGTCAATGAGGCAAGACACTGACCCCAAGGCCTCAGAACAGCCCCAGGGCCCAGGAAGGCCTCCTGCGCGGCCCAGGCCCGCAGCCAACCTCCATCTGCTTTCCCTCCCTATTGTTTCACTTTCATAAAAATGTCACATAAATGCAACCATGAAGCATTTAGTCTTTTGTGTCTGGCTTCTTCTGTTTATATAATGTACATAACAATGTCACTCTCGTTGCAACATGTAGACATAATTTATTCCTTGTATCCAGTGTGTATACTTTGATCTGTAATATTAAGCAGTTTTTATATATTAAGCAGAGTGTCTAACTTATGTATCTTATTCTTCCTGCCTATGAATAGCCAAAATACTTCAAAAACTCAACAACTGGGTTCTCATCCTTTTTTTTTGGTTAATATATTTTAGTACAGGGTCTACAGGGTCTCACCACATAGACTGGACTCATAGCGATACTCCTGTTTCAACCCCTCAAGCCTGAGCCACCACGCCCGGTCTCAATCAGCATCTCAGAGTGCCCCAGGGCAGGGCCAGGATGGCACACCAGGGATGGAACCCAGTCCCTGCACCTGCCTAAGCAAGTGCTTTAATCAGCTGAGCTATCTGGCCCACCCTAGGGTCTCATCTTATTGAAAAATATCTGCACATCAAAGTAAATCAAAAACAGTGAAAGGAAAACCCGTAAACTAGGATAAAAGTTTAGCTGTCCTTCAGACAAAGAACTTCTATCTAGAACATATAATAACTTCTTAAAAATCAGCCCTCCTCAATTCAAAGACCCAATCAAAAACTGGGCACTTGAGATGAATATATGTTTCTCAGACGAAGAAAAAACAAATGGCAAATAAATATATGAAAAGATGTCCAACGGCATTGATCATTCAAGAGATGCAAATTGAAACAACATTGAGATTACAACTGATCCCAGAAAAAAAAATGGCTTTCAGCCAGCCAACAGGTAACAGACATCAGAGGAGCTTTGGAGAAGAAGGGCCACCTCTCCACTGTTGGAGGGAGTGTGAATGGTGCAACCCTTATGGAAATCGGCATGAACATTCATCAGGAAACTAGGACTAGAGGTCCCACTCAACCCAGCTATTTCCCTTCTGGGTATTTTCCCAGAGGAACTGAAAACATCATACTACAGGATATATGTATACACATGTTTAGAGCAATACAATTTGCAATAGCTATATCTTCAAAACTGAATGCCCATCAACTAAGAAATGGGGAAAAAAAGATGTGGTATTTTTATACAATGGAGTACTACTCAGCTATAGAGAAGGACAAAGTTGACTTTTTCAGGTAAATGGGTGCAAGTAGAAACCATGCTGATAAGTGAAATAAATCAGAACCGCATGTATAAACATGGTACTGTCTCCACAGTGGAAGGAACCGAGAGTAAATAAAATCTGAAAGGTATAATACATATAGTGAAGGGGACAGAAACTGCTCAAAAGGAAGGGACAACTGAGATGGGAGGAAGGAGAAAAGAAAGGAGGAAGAAGAAGAGATAGATGGATAGATAGGTAGGTAGACAGACAGACAGACATTGGCTAAGATAACTTTACTGCTAATTTCTATTGGTTTATTATATTGAAAGGACCAGTTAATACCTAGTTAATAAATTTTGCATGCCTATATCTGACAATCTGAACAGCTACTTTAAAAATAGCAGTATACCAACCATTGTTCATTTCCTATCATTTCGTTTTGAAACTCTGTATCATTTTCATTGTTGTTTTGTTCTCTTTAAAATAGAAAGTAAAATTAAATAAAAAGGCTATTCCTCTCCATGGAATTACCTTGCCACTTTTGGTGAAAACCGACCTAGCACAGGTGCATGAGTTTACTTCTGTGTTCTCTCTGTGCCTCCACTGATCTATACATCCTTTCTGGAGGGAGGAAATGCATTTTTCAGGTAGCAATGGATTTGCAAAACCCTTGTTTCAATTATGTTTGCAATATATTACTATGCAAAATGTGTTTCTTAATGATGGTTAGGTTAAAAGGTTTTTTTTGGAAAAATATTCACTTAATTAGTGCCAGGTAATAATTATATGATATAAACATGGTCCTGTAAATATGTAAGATATTAAGACCCACAAAAGTCATGATATAGGCTTTAAGCTCTTTAATGAAATGGAAAAGGAAGGGATATTCTTAAAATCATTCCTGCAAGCTAGCATTAAATGAATTCTAAAACAGTAGGCTATGGCGCCCAGCAGGATGGCTCAGTGGTCTAAAGCACCTGCTTAGGAAAGCTTGGGAGTCTGCAGGGACCGTGGTTCGATCCCAGGCACCACATGCTGCACCAGCCCTGCCCTCAGGGCAGGCTGAGCCGGCCAAAAAAAGAAATAAGCAAACAAAAGTTCTGAAACAAGAAAAAAATTAAATTAAATTTAAAAAATTATTAAAATAAAACAGTAGGCTAATCTCTATAGTAAACTTAGATGTAAAAATGCCTCAACAACATATGGTCCAATAAAATGTAAAAGATCATCAGAAAAGCCTTATATCATGACTAAGTAGGCTTCATCCCAGGGACGCAGCAATAGCTTAACCTAGACAGACTAACAAATGGAGTGCAGCCCGTGGACGGAGACAAGGACAACTGTCACAACATCATCTCAATAGATACAGAAAAAATTTCTGGTAACATACAATATATTTTCATGATAAAACCACGGAAGGAAATAGGCACACCGGGACCCTGTCTCAATCTGGTAGAAGCCACTTATGAAAAACCTGCTACCACCCTATTAAGCAGGGAAAAACTATCCCTCTAAAATCAGAAACAACACAAGCCTATCACTGCTCCCCCTTTTATTTATTTTCTTTTATTTATGCATTTAGTACAGGGTCTACAGGGTCTCACTGCACAGATTAGACTCATAGTGATCCTCCTATTCTCAGCCTCCCAAGCACTGGGATTACATGATGGCCAGTCTCATTCTGCCTAAGTGGGCACTTTAATCTGCTGACCTATCTGGCCAGCCCAACCCTGCTCCTCAGAACAGGAAGTAAAAGGTATAAGTACAGGAACAAAAGGAGTCGAATTAGCATGCTTTTCAGTTGACATGATTTTCTGCACAGAAATCCCCAAAATCTACCCAAAGACACTTAGAACTAATAATCAAATTCAACACTGTGCAGGCCCCGCCCCTGGGCACACTGAGATGGCAACTGAGTCTGGGTGTGGTGGCGCACGCCTGCAATCCCAGCTCTTGGGAGGCTGTAAACAGGCGGATCACTATGAGTCCGATCTAGTAGTGAGACCCTGAACACTCTGTAGATCAACACAGAAACCTATAGCATTTCTGTATACTATGATGACCCTAATGAGAAAGGACTTAGTGGAGACAACACCGTTCACACTAGCACCAAGAAAAATTACATACTTAGAAGGTAACCTGAGAAAGTGAAAAGATTCTGTAACAACATGCTGAAAAAAGGAAACAAAAGAAACTTCGTTTCTTTCAGGAAATGGAAAGGTAGCCCCTGATTCAGGACAGGCAGAATCAATATACTTAAATGGTCATCCTTTCAAAACATGATATGGAGATATGAAAACAATCCAAATAAAAATGTCTGCAGCATTCTTCACAGACCTGGAACAGACAATCCTCAAACTGAGAAACAATGCTAAAATGCAGAACCAGAGACTCAAAATAACAAAAGCAAATGGGTAAGGAGAATAAAGCAGGAGTTATCACGATCCAAGAGTTGAAGCTATATTTAAAGCTGTAGTGATTAGGAAAGAAAACACCCCAGTATGGTACTGGCATGAAAACAGATGTGTGGATCCATGGAACAGAACAGCGGAGGCAGAAACCACCTCAAGCACAGTCAGGTAGTAAGGTGCCAAACCATACAGCGGAAGAAAGACTGCCTCTTTAATAAATGACATTGGGGACCCTGGCTCTCTGCATACAGACAGTTGGATTTAGACCCACATCGCTCACCATGTACTAAGCTAAAATCAAAATGAGTCAAAAATAATAAACTTCAGGGCTGCAGAGATAACTCAACAGTCTAAGCACCTACCTGTGTAAGCCCAAAGACCCAGACTGAATCCTCAGTATGACATGCCATGCCAGCCCTGCCCCTGGTATGCTGAGACAGCTAGTAAGACAAAGTGCAGCAGCACATTCTTGTAATCCCAGTGCTGGGGAGGCTGAGACAGTAGGATCACTATGAGTCCAACCTGCATAGTGAGACCCTGTATCAAATACATAAATTTAAAAAAAAAAAAAAAACCACTAAATTTCAAAACAAAAACAACTTGCTGGAAAATACAATAGGTTAAAAAAAAAAAAAAAAAAACTCTTGAAGTCATAGGCATGGCCAAGACTTTCTCAGCCTAAATCTTCTTGCACAGAAAATAGTCCTGAGAGTCAACAAATGGGTTGATAAAAAAAAAAAAATACCTAAAAAGTGGGAAAACTGTTCCAGCGATGCCTCCGACCAAGCACTATTCCCTAGAGTTTATGAACCACTCAGATGAATGTGCTCCCCTATAAAAGAAGAGCCCGTCAAAAATCAAAGACTTCACAGAAGAATTCCAAGTGGCCAATAAATGCATGAAGAAATACCCAGCACTGCTGGCCATCACAGAATTGCAAATTAAAACAGCACTGAGATTCCATCTCACTCCAGAGAGAATGGCTGTCATCCAGAACCCAGGAATAGCAAACCCTGGCAAGGCTTCAGTGAAAAAGAACACTTCTACATTGTTGACGAGAATGTAAACCAGTGTAACTACTGTGGAAATCAGTATGACAGTTCCTCAAAAAACTGAAACTAGAAATCCCATTTGAGCCAACTGTTCCACATTAGCTATTTTCCCTAAAGAATAGTGATACATGCATGTCTGTGTTTACGGCAGCACAATTCATTGGAAGCAGCTAAATACTGGCAGCAGCTTCTAGTGTGCCAGGAGATGAATGGATAAAGGAAATACGGCGTGCACACACAACGCTATAAAGAAAGATAAACTTGCATCTTTTATAGAAAAATGGATGTGACTTCGGGTCATACAGTTAAGTGCAATAAGTCAGACACGCACGTTTAAGTATAATAACTTCTCTTATAGAAGAAGCTCAGTTTATATAAAGGAAAGCAAAATACAGATAATGGAATCTAAAGAGACAGGTCTTCCCCAAGTGGGAAGATCAAGAGATGGAGAGAGGGCGGAGGATGCAAGGGAAGGGGGATGAAAAAGAATTGGAAGGCAGCGCAGTGACGCACGCCGGTCAGCCCCGTGCCAGGAAGAGGAGGAGGAGGCGGAGGAGGAAGGGGAAGAGGAGGAGGAGGAGGAAGAAGAAGAAGAAGGAGAAGAAGAAGAAGAAGAAGAAGAAGAAGAAGAAGAAGAAGAAGAA
>PVJA010054166.1:0-11682 GCA_004027025.1 Myocastor coypus
CGGTCCCTGAAGCCGCCCAAGCTTCTCCAAGCAGGTGCTTTAGACCACTGAGCCATCCCGCTGGGCCCCTAGGCGGGATGGCTCAGTGGTCTAAAGTGCCTGCTTCCGAAAGCTTGGGCGGCTTCAGGGACCGCGGTTTGATCCCCGGCACCACATGCTTCGCCAGCCCTGCCCTCGGGGCGGGCTGAACCGGCCATAAAAATGAGTGAATAAACAAAGGTTCTGAAATAAGAAAATAAATAAATAAATAAATAAATAAGTAAGTAAATAAATAAATAAATTAATTAATTAAAAAAAGAAATGGGGCCCGGCAGGTCAGAGTTTTTGAAAAGTAGAAGCCTTTAAACTGGACATAGGAAGACAGTAGGACACTTGGAGGAGGTAGATTTATTATTTTATGAGATGAAAGAATAAAAGCCCAAGACTGAGAACAGAGATGGTAAGGTGGTCAGCCAGGCTACAGTCCACTGACCTGGCCATTTGCCTGATTTCTTGAATACATTTTAGTTCCCAGAAGGCTGGGTATTTTGTGTACTCCTTTGTATTTCCTTTATGTTAGATGCACAACTCTATAGTCATAGTCCCTACTGTTCTGTATTTCTGATCCTGCTCTGTATGAGAACTATCTGGGTATTAGCCTATGTCCCCATACTTGCACCAGCCTCCCACCCCAGCTGCTTGACACAGGGGAAAACATCTTTCTATCTTTTCATCTTTTAAGGCATTTAGTGTAGTTCCTGGCACACAATGGGTATGCAGCAAAAATTTTTATATGCCTTTAAAAATCTGATTAGAGATGAATACAAGGATATTTCTGTGCAACTGTGTATTGTGACATAAAACTTACATATGCCTTAATAACATGCAGTCTATTTTTGGCAATTTTCATTAAAATGTTATCTTATTGTGCCTAGAAGACTGTCATTTCAATTTTCTCCTTTGTTCCTTCTTGGATGACTCATGTCTTATACCAGAAGGAGGTGACAGAAGGGATTCACAAAAGGTTTGGACAAATTTATGAATGACATAGTCATAAATGTCTGGGTATGAGAAATGAGAAGCATGCACAGGGAAGAGAGATTTTGCTTTCTGAAATGTCTATTAGGTGTCAGGAAGTATGTGTCAGGTGCTTGGCACACATTATATCTCATCTAGTCTTGCAGAATAAGTTTGTACAAAGACAGAACATCTCTACAGTCAAGCTTACATCTATTCAGCCACATAGCTTGCCAGGTACCAGAAGTAATATTCCTGTTTATTAAAATTTTATCAATCTTCTAACAGAGATGAATCTTTTGCTGCCCAAGAACAGAACACTCACTCTCAATTCACTTAATATAGACTTCTAGGGCTGAAAACTCCTTTCTGACATAAGCTGATCAGTTTTTAAAGTCCCAGTGTTTTAAATTATAATTCAGCCTGAGATAGTCCCATGGCAATAACAGCAATTACATTTATCCACAGCACTTACTTGTATATTTCATTAAGCTTCCAAATACTAAATAAAGATAAGTCAAGAAGAGACTTCTGTTAACCCTAACATGAGCCAATTGTCCCTATTTGCATTTTAGACATATTGAATGGCTTTTGAGAAATACGTATTTTTATCTCATTTAAGGTTAGAAGAAAATTAGGCAGAAATTAGTTTGTTTCTAATTTTAAAAAATAATAGTAACTTCAAAAAACACAATGTTCCCAAATAAATACAATATTATAACCAAAGCAATATTGCTTATCCTTGCGAAATAGCTTGAGAAGGTGGGGCTATATGTAGTGGTCTTTTGTTTTAACTCACACAGTCTAAGGTCTGCGGTAGCATCCTGATATTTGATAACGTGATTCCTGTGAAGGCGAGGGGGAGTGGGGATAGATGGGCACACCTTTGAATGAGTGATTTCACCACACTCCAGACACCTTACTATTCCTTGCTTTAGGAAAATTAGAACAGGAACCTTTGTTTTATAAAGCTTATCTCATATGACTGAAAAGAATGGCAAGGGTTCAAGTGATACATTTCACACTTTGGATGGTCCTGCTCCAATCCTTGCATGTACTAACTTCTGGAAAAACATCAAACTTTGTCAGAGAATACACAATTCTTGACTTTTATATTAGTCAAAGAAAATTGACAGACCAGCACTACTATGAGAGAACATGTGCTATATACCACCTAGGAGACTTCTTTAAAAAGATGAAAACCAGCATACACATTTAAAAACTAGTCGCTTTCTTTCTGACATTAAGGGATGAAAATATGCACATATTCCAAAGCGTTCTTTGTGTGAACAGGTGACCCATTCCCACAGTCTCTGTAATTAATTGAGAAATTAAAGTTGGTTGGCCTTTGAGATCTTTTGTAAGAGAAAAAAAAGGCAGAAGGCCTTGGATATTTTGGAACAAGAGTCCACTATTCTGCCAAGACAGTATGTTATTGTTGTTGAAGTGTCTCTCAACAAAACGGTATTGAGTGGTGAGGACGTGATTTTGATTAGGTGGAATGACTCAGCTCTTCCCCTTAAAGAAGAGAGGACTTGTCAGAACCTTACTTACCTCATGATCTGGGATCTCAGAGGATAGTGTTTTCCCTAGGATGACCCCGGTCAAGTATGTCCAGCAACGAGCAGTGTTGGCAAGGTTATAGCCTCCTATCTCCATCAAGAATTGTGAAGTTAGGAAAGAATAGTCACAAAACAGCAGCAGAGGGAAGGAGGGGAGAGGAAAGAGTAAAAAATGTTTTAATAAAAAGGCTAAAAAGACAACTCCAACTTGTAGAATTTCACCCAAATATCTCTATGATATTTGCAAACCAACCATTGAGTAGGCTTTGGGGGGGCACCGTATAGAATCAAGAATGCCAAGGACAGTGAAGGAGTTTCTCATCTTGCAACAAATGTGTGCCTTAGGAATCTGAGCTTCTCACTTCTATCAAAAGATATCAGAAAGACTGAGATCCCTCGAATTAGGATCTCTAGAGGTGCCAACTCAATGGGAAGGTTACCACGATGAATTTTGCAACAAATTTATAAAATGACTGTTGGTTGTGATTTATATGTTAAATCTATTGGAGGACCTAGCCCTAAAAGCATCCACGGAAGAGAAAAAGGAAAGTACTGACAGAAACAGACTTCATTCTTTTGCTAGCGGCATTCCTTTTTACCATAATATAGAGGCCTGGTGGCTGAGATCAGAGAGAGGTGAGAAGTGGGCTTGGTGATTGACATTCTGACCCACTCTATAAGGTCCTGTCACAGTCATCTAGCAGCCATATTACACTGGCTAATAATTAGCATATTTCTGTGCTGAATACATATTCTTCACATGTAAGTTTAGAGTATTGGCTGTTAGCTCAATTCAAAGAGTATGTGGAAATAGAATGATTTCCTAACCCCAATGCAACCTAAAGGAAATAGAATCTAGTCTATTTTAGGCAAGGTGACTATAAATTATATGACATACTTTTTATATATGACATACTTTTAAGAGAAAAAGAAGATGCTATTAATCATTACACTGAGATAATGTGTATAAACTACGATGTATGCTCATCTTTTTCTTAGCTTTCTCTATGATTTGAAAGGTTGGGGCTTTTTAAATGTGTTTTTCAGGCCTCAAAAGGGTTCTCTGAAAACTGGTATGGTTTTCTTTGTTAACTATCTATGTGCTAATAAGAGAGAATTCTAGTTAAGCAGTACACATATTACTTTAAACATTCTTGATATGAAAAGAAAGTACATTTATAATATAGACTTACTTGGCATGATCAATTTAAAAATAAATAAGGGCCAGTGAGATAGCTCAGCGGTCTAAAGAGCCTGCTTGGGCAAGCTTAGGCAGGCGGAGGGGACAGCAGTTTGATCCCATCACCACATACCATGCCAGCTCTGCCCTCAGGGTAGGCTGAACTGGTAAAAACAAAAAAAAAAGAAATCACACAAGTTTTGCTTAAGTAGTAAGATGTCTCTGGTATATACGTAGTATGATCTCATTTGCAAAGATTCCATGTATGTGCAGGCATTTTTAGGCATATTGCATAAGAGGATTCATACTTACATATTCAAAAGTCAAATTTTTATGCAGAGAAAGGAAAAGGGCCTTAGAAGCAAAACAGGCTTGTAAAGTGAACATTGCAGCCTCAGACAAAAGATAAATTCTCACACAATACGTTGTAGAAAGTCTTTCTTCCTCTTAGCTGGAACTGTATCATTATCAGCATTTTTCATGCCATTAAGGAAAGTAATATGTCATATGGTATTTATCAATTTTGTCTTTTTCTTCAGTTGAAGTTAATATATTTCTTGCCATCTTTTCATAAAAAAGTTGTCTCTTATAAGCACTTTTAATTTTGATCCCTCTTGGATTTGAAGTTGCCAAAGAATCAAGTTTGTATATGTGTGCCGATGCTTAGTTTTACATAAGACTTCCCCAAGATTTCTTTCTTTTACTTCAGTTTTTACATGAGGTTGGCAAAACAACAAACTATTAGCATGTATATTATATGTGCATTTTAAACTCAATCTGCATGACCATGTTATTGTAACATACATTCATATAATGAAGTAAAAATTTTGCCAGGTAGGAATATAGAAAAACCTAAGCAAAGCAGCTTTCAAGGTGGTTGAGATTACAAAGATATACACGTTTGTTTTCGGCTGCTTAAGTAATACAAGTATCAGTAACTGTGCCAAGCAAGAATACTTGTGAATGGGCCAGGGAGATAGCTCAGTGGTATAAGTGCCTGCCTGACAAGCACAAGGTCCTGAGTTCAATCCCTGGTACCACAAAAAAAGAAAGAAAGAAAGAAAGAAAGAAAGAAAGAAAGAAAAAAGAATACCTGTGAGACTCTGATCCCTCAGTATTGCTTCATTATAACAAAATCATGCTTTTTGGGTAGCCATTCTTAAATTCAGCATGGATACTAAATTAATTCATATATTTACTATAGATATATGAGTTGAGTTAGAATTTTAGCTGTGTGTTTCCTTAAGATGATAATGAGAACTAAGAATCAAAGACTACAGTGAAAGTAGATTGATCAGGTCTAGTAGAATTTACACCCTCTATAGTTATGTTCTTTTTAAAAATGTATTTAGTACAGGGCCTATAGGGTCTCACTACACAGACTGGACTAGTACTGATTCTCCTGTTTTCAGCCTTCCAAGTGCTGGTATTATAGGCATGCACCACAACACCCAGTCTTAGTCGCTGTCTCAGTGTGTCCTAGGGGCAGGGCCGGAATGGAATGATGAGGATTGAACCCCAGTCCCTGCACCTGCCTAAGCAGGTGCTTTAGTGTGCCAAGGTATCTGGCTGGATCTATACTTATGTTCTGAGGTAACATGTTTTTTGTTTCATTTTGGGGTTTTTTTTGTTGTTGTTGTTTTTCAGCGTTGGGATGAAACTAAGGGGCTAGAACATGCTAGGCAAGTATTTCAGTGCTTAGCTAAACCTCAACCCTTGAGGTAACCTTTAGCCAAAGATATTTCCTACAGGGCATGAAATGGACTCCAGAGTGCTTCAGGGAGTCAATGCTCATGCCAAGGTGAGGAGGGCTGATCTGTGGTAGTGGCAAAGCTCAGTGAATCTGGTTTCTGGGCCATAGACAGGTTGGTATTATCCTACCTAAGTTCAACTTAGTACCAAGAGACAAACTGTGGACAAGGGCAACAAATTCTCCTGATGACTTTTTATACTTACCTCCTCCTAAAATGAGTGTTGACAACTGCCACTGAAGGATGTATTTAAGACATCTGCCAATTCCCACTGGAGTCATGTTAAAGGAGCACATGGGATCCCCTGCTATTGTATCAGCTCCTAGCTGTAAAACCACTGCTCTTGGATTAAAGGCTTGGTATACTTCCTTTAGTACACTGTAAGAAAGAAAGTATAACATTTAGAAAAAGAAATATCAAGGCCCCCAAATTTAAAGACTCAGTCAAAAAATGGGCATCTGAGATGAGTATTCACTTCTTAGGTGAAGTAATACAAATGGCAAATAAGCATATGAAAAGATGTTCAATTCAGTAGTCATTTGAGAGATGGATATTAAAACAATACTGAGATTCCATCTCAACCCAGAAAAAATAGCTATCATCAAGGAAGTCAACCAGTAACAAATTGTGGAGGAGCTGTGGGGAAAAAGAAATCCTTTTCCACTGTTGTTTGGAGTACAGACTGGTACAACCACTATGGAAATCAGTGTAGAGAAAAATTAGGATTGGAGGTCCAATTCAAAACAGCTATTCCTCTCCTGGGTATTTTCCCAGAAGAACTAAAAACACCAGAACACAGTGATATATGTGCACCCATGTTTATAGCAGCACATTTTGACATACCTAAATGTTGGTAACAACCCAAATGCCCATCAACCAAGGAATTCATAAAAAAGATGTGTTATTTTTATATAATGGCATATTACTCAGCTATATGAAAGATAAACTTGAGGCTTTTATCGGTAAATGTGTGTAACTAGAGACCAAACTCAAATTGGACCCACATGTGTAAACATTGTATTGTCTCAGTATAAGAACCTGAAAGAGTAAATAAAATCTTACAGATACAATAGATACAGTGAAAGGGAAAGAAACTGTTCAAAGGGATGAAACAACTGGGATGAGGAAAAGGAGAAAAGAAAGAAAGAAGGGAAAACAAATAGGGATGTATATACACAGAATAGCTTGGATAATTGCTGATTTCTGCTGGTCTATTGAAAGGAGAAATTAATGCTTAATTTTTTTCTCTGTCCTCTTTAACTTCTTAATAATTTTTTGACCAATTTTGCATGATATCTGGTAATCTGAACAACTAATATGAAGACAATAATATTCAATATAACAATCATTGCTGAATTCTTATCATTTTGCATAGTGAAATTCAATATTGTTTCTAATTTTGTTTTACTATTTTTTATTCTCTTTTTAAAAAAGAAATAAATAGCAGTAGCTCAGTTACTCAAGTAACACCTGGTCACCAGTAAGAATCACAGACACTGTCTATGTCCACGACATATTAGAACTTTGTGCAATATCCTATCCCCAAACTGTTAAAAGTGTTGGTCATATATTTGCCCTTCCACTATTTATGTTGTTTGTTTTCTTAGTAATTCTTTACTATCATGAAAACTTTTTCTTTTTTTGTCCATAATCAAAACTTTATTGAAAAACTGCCATCAAAATAGGAGCTCAATACTGTGCACCTTATAAAATCAAGCATAATCACATTATCTTGGTAGATTTATTAGAATTACTGAACTTATGATAAGGCTTTCTGTGAAAAAACAAATTCAGGAAGTTGTACAGATCATCAGTGTTGCTTTCTTCTAAATGAGCAACCTTCTGTGAGTCTGGCCTTTCCTCCTGTAGGCTGGCACAAAACTGTTGAACAACCTACACAAAGAACCATAGTCTGAGCATGGCTGAAAACCGTGGTAATCTTATAGCAACCTGGACATTTTACATCCATAAAATAAGAATTTGGACTTTGAACTAGCCATTTCTTCCTATGTTTTTTCTTTTCCTCTTCCAAGGAAGGGTGTAGTAAATCTGTGGCCAAAGGGATGGTGAGCTTCTCGCCAGCCGGGCGGGCAGACAGCGCAAACCACCGACTGCACAGGCGAGCCACATACGGACTGATGAAAACTTTTTCTTAGTTGAATTGTTTTGAAATATTTAATTTTGAATCAGTATTTAATTAATTTTCTCAATATTGTTTAATCTTAATTTTTAAGATTTCTACTGTATCTTTGACTTATAATCTACTTATAAGACTTGATATGATATTTTCTCCTAGTATTAGAAACTTTAAACAGTATATTTCCATTTTTATTGGTTTTAAAAAATAAAAATTAAAAATTAAAAATAAATGAAAAAATTAAAATTGTTGGAAAAAATTAAAAAGAAAGAAATAGCAATTTGGTCTAGGCTTTAGTGGTAGGTAGGAAGTTAGAAGTTCAGTCAAATCAGCACATAATTAAGGAAAAAAGAAATAATCTGGCTATCCCATCAAATTTCCCACCTAAAAAGAGTGAATCAGACTATATGTGAAGTATACTTTAATGAATCTGATTTTTTTAAAAAAATTGCTGAACTTCTACTATAACCACTGAACAAGTTTGCTGTTTTGTTTGAGGACTCAGGTTTCATTGAAATATCTGTACTATTTAATGTCAACAGCTACAGGATACAGCATATACTTATTCCATTTTAATATCTGGAGAAATAAAACACTCAAAAGTTATGAAGGACTCTTTCAGATAATTTAAGATGGCAGTTGTACTTGGAGTTTATCACCTAATTATCAGTAGGGATTAGGAATGAGAAGCACAATGCTTTGAAAGCTTACATGATATAGGGTTACTTTTTATTGTACAAAGGGAATTGAAAGTTATAAAATGTAGTCTGTTCCTAAAAAAGATAACTATTTTTTGTTGTTGTTGTCTTTTTGAGATAGGCTGTCACTATGCAGTTCAGGCTGGCCTTGAACTCACTTTGCATCCCAGGCTGGCCTTAAACTTGCAAGGATTCTCCTGCATCAGCCTACCGAGTACTGGGATTAGAGGTGTGAGCCACCATAAACCGGGCTAAGAAAGCGAGCTGTAACAACTGATCTAAAATCACAAATCTTAAAGCACACTAAAAGAACAAGTTGTAGTAGGTAATAATACTGAGTATAATTTTGAGAATCATTACCAAATTAACCTAAACACTTTTAAAAAAATAGTGACAAACCTTACAGATGACAAGGAAGATGTCAATATGGCAGGTGACCTCAGTCAGGCTTCCAATATTATTATTAATTGAACACTGACAATGCCCAGAATGCATTCCTACAATTTATAAGGTCCTTGCTCTCATGAGGCTTACAACCCACCTTCCAGACAAAACATACACAAGTCCTCAAGAGCCTGAGTAACTCTCACAGAGACATATAAACAAATGCAACTTAACAGACTTCAGAGTTGAGAAAATACATAGACAAAGAGTGATAAAAAATGTGGAGGTTAATGACCCTTTCATAATCAACATGTCAAATTCTACCAGTGTTGGAAAGCCAGAAAAACCCCAGATCCTTTCTGAATTGGCAAAAGGAATTCAGGAATATAAAATGCCCTCCTTCTCAATTCATAGATAGCCAATGTACTGAAACTGCTGAACAAAGCTCAGTGACAGTTGCATTCTTCAGTTAAGAGGACCGTTTTGACTTCTCACCTACACAGACAAATCCTACACAGACAAATATTGAGTGACTGTGGAGATTATAAGAATATAAAATTATGACATGAAAATTAATACAAGGATCCTTTGGCCTATTTTCTCTTCCATGTGCTCATCTCCTGGGTTAAGAGGGAAGATAAGCCACCCAAGTAGTTTCCACGAAATTTATTAAGCATCTATACCTATAGAATACCTTATTAGCCACAGAGGGGAGACAGAGAAAAAGGCAATCATAATTAAGTTCTTTTCATTCATTTTTTTCCTTCATGTAGAACACATTTGGGTAGTGTCCACTGTGTTCTCAACAAGAATTTCAGCCAGATGCTACAAGAATCCAAAAAAATCTTGCATAGCCCCTATCTTCATATAGCTCAGAATAGAGTGGAAGCCATAGACTGTGGTAATACATAATTAAATGTAATGATAAATGACACATCAGAGTTGGCACGGAAGAGAGTAATTAACTTTTGTAGAGGATGTTAGACAAGGCTCGATAGAGGTTACTCTTGACTTACTTCTTTTTTTTTTTTTTTGTCTTTTTGAGACAGGGTCTCACTATGCAGTTGAGGCTGGCCTTGAGCTCACTTTTGTAGCCCAGGCTGGTCTCGAACTCGCACCGATCCTCCTGCCTCAGCCTCCCGAGTGCTGGGATTACAGGCGTGCGCCACCACGCCCGGCGTTTGACTTAGTTCTTAAAAGAGAAGTATTATAATAAGCCATCTTGCAAGACAACTAAACCTAAGATAGTGATAATAATTCCCAAGGAGAATGCAGAGAAACTAGATCACAAATATCTTACTGGTAGGAAGGTAAAATAGTATGGTCACTCTGGAAAATTCTTTAGCAGTTGTTATCAAAACTAAAAAATAAACTTGTTATTTAAGTCAGTAATTCTACTCTTGGGATCTTTATTCCAAAGAAATTAAGGCATTTTTTTTATGTAGGAACCTAACATAAATTATATAGTAGCTTTACTTGTAATAACTCCAAACTGGAAAAACCTAGGTAAGTAGGTTAAAAAAACAAAACCCTGATACATCCAAGGTCAAGAGAAAGTAGAATAAGGAAGTGGCCCTTTACAGTGCTAGAGCAGACTACTAGGAAAGAGGCAGTATCAGAGAGCTACACAGTAGCAGAGAGCTCAATGGTAACTATTCTTTTGTCTCTCCCATCTGTCAGGCTGATGTCAGGCCTGGGCTTTCCTATCAAAAATTTAAGAGTTCTTGCAAGAACTCTATGTGCAGGGCCTTGGAAACTGCTCTGCATGTATGTCTTAGAACTTAGCAATTAACAGATCATGCCCATTGTCTCATAGTCTGTCATACTCTAATCTTTTTCCTGATTTCTCCCCAGAAAAGAGCATTTCTAAGTAATTCTGTATGGATGAAGAAGGACAGGAGGTATCTGTCTTCATATAGCTACTTCTTGCTGAAAGGAGTTGTAGGCCCTACCTACTGGGGATTATTGCTCTCCAACTACCTTGGGCTGTTATGTTCAGTCCATATGGTGTATAGACTGAAGCAATAAAAATCCAGTGTCCAGGGTCACCTGGGGTTCCTCACAGGAGATGGTGACATCCATGAAGAGGGGAGTTGAAGGATGTACTTTTTTTCCTATGTTTACTTGGCTCAAACTTGGCTTACAGAGCACATACATCTCTCTCCCTAACTTATGTATTTAGGACAGGGTCTACAGGGTCTCACTACACAGCCTCCCAAGCTCTGGGATTACAGGTGTGCGCCACCAAGCCCAGTCTCAATCACTGTCTCAGCATGCTGCGGGGTTGGGGCTACAATTGGCACTACACGCCAGTCCAGGGATTGAAGCCTGCTCCCTGTGTCTGTCTTAGCAGGTGCTTTAATCTACTGAGACATTAGGCTGACTCTTCTCTCCTTAACCTTAATAAAATGTAAAACCTTGCTGCCCTTTATAATTTCCTTGACCACTCCTTTGTTCAGAAAAGAAAGAACCTAGGAAACATCACTAGAAGGAGACTCTGGTTACCAAAATCTGGTAACATATTTGGCAAGCCTGTCAAGGTTAGACATGTAGAAAACAGCCTCACATCCTTATTTCTCATGCCTTTGCAATTTTTGTCTTATCAATCCAAACTTTTTATATAAACCACATTGTCAGAATTTTCTGTTCTGTTGGAGAACAACACAGAAATCAAATTAATTGCTTTTACTACAATTTATGCTTACTATTCCAAATCAATAAATTCCATAAACATTCATTGACTTATATGGGCTACTACCTCCTTGCAGCTTGGCAATCCTTTACGTCCAGTTGATAAATACATTTCATATGACATCTAAGTTTTTTAAAAATTACATAATGGAAAAACCCCACCGCTGGGAGCTGAGCCTGCGCACCCGCTGCGGGTAAGCCCCTGCGCCCCTCTGCCCCGCCTCTGCGTTCCCGAGACTAACTTCCTGTCCCAGCCCAGCCCAAACCCCACCGCTGGGAGCTG
>PVJA010054167.1:0-11682 GCA_004027025.1 Myocastor coypus
GTGACCCTGCAATACAGTTCCTCATGTTGCGGTGACCCCAAACCAAAAAATAATTTTGGTGGCTACTTCAAAACTGTGATTTTGCTACAGTTATGATTCGGAATGGCTTTAGGCGACTCCTGTGTTTTGATCGCTCCACCCCCGCCAGGGTCTCGACCCACAGGTTGAGAACCGCTGGCTGGAACAAATACCCGGCACACAAGCTTAGGGAAGGAAAAGTTTATTTAGCTCACAGTTCCTGGAGGTTTCAAAACGCTGCCCCCCCTCCCCCTACTTTATAGGGACTGGAGGAGGGGCTGGGGCACTGCTGTGTCCAGGGTGATCTGCTCCATGCCTCTGCCTCGTGGGGGGAGGGGGCTCTGACAGCGCATGCTGTCAGTTTAACCCTTAGCGCCTCTCTTAGCCAACCCCCCTTAAGTTCCGCCCCTCGAGCCTCGCGCTTGACAGCCCCATGATGTACATGAGGCTTTGAAGGGACAACTAGATGCGAACCACAACACCCTCTTTCCTTATCTTCTGATATAGACACTATTTGACAGCAGGTAGCTAAAGGAAGACTTGAGGGAGTGAGTACTAACTTGCTTCTCATTTTGGACCCTGCTGCATTGTTTTCCCATCTACTTCTGCCACGTGGTGCTAGTTTTGACTGCGATGTTTTCAGTGGAGTAAAGCAAAGCTTTTGGACATCTTACAGCTGAGGCCCCACGGAGGCTTTCAGAGGACGTTTTTTCTGTCTGCAGTGCTGACTGCCTCCTCTTGACCCAGCCCCTACTTTGTTAACTTCAGAGTTCAAAGAAGCAGTTTGAACCCTAATCCCTCATTTCCCTCTTGCCAGGTTCACCTTATACTGGGAGCTCCACTTCAAGTCAAGAGAAAGTAAACCCAAAGCAGGCAGAATAAGGAAAACAATTCAGATCAGAGTAGAAAGTAATTAAATAGAGAATCAAAAGCCAATTTGAAAAAAAAAAAATCTGCTCCTTTGAAATGATCTACAGAATTCACAAGCCTTTAGAAAGATTGACCATGAAGGGAAAGAGGGAGGAAAGGGGGGAGGGGAAGGGAAGGAGGAAGAGAAGGAACAGAGAGAGACCCAGGCACACAGAGAGAGAGAGAAGCTGAGTGACAGAGAGGCAGAGAGAGGCAGAGAGAGACCCAGACAGACAGACAGCCTGAGATAGAGAGAGAAAACAAATTACTGCAAGTGAGAATGAAAGAGGAAATATTACTGCCAAACTTCTAGAATAAAAAAATTATAGAGAAATACTATGAACAACTGTATATAAACAAATAAGAAAACTAGAAAGAGGACCAGACAGGGATTTGAGGGGTGGGGCCAGAGAGGTGCAACCGTTAAGCCCTCAGTCAGGGTGGCCTCTCTTAGAGGTACGGAGCAGATCATCCAGGACAGGGCAGCACCCCAGCCTCTCCTTCAGACCCTATAGAGCTGGGGCAGTGTCTTGAAACCTCCAGTAACTGTGAGCTAAGTAAACCTTTCCCTCCCTAAGCTTGTGTGTGGAGTATTTGTCCCAGTAATAAGAGAAGTCTAACTAAGACGGTCACCAACGCATGAAGCCCATTCGGGCTCTGACATTCTGGTTACTGAAATTCTTCAGATGATCTGAATTTTTTACTGCAGATTCTTGCTGTTTCTGCATCACAGCTCCCTGCTGTGACCTGGAACAGGCCAACCTTCACCAGCACTCTGCTTGGACTTGGCCTCCCACCCTGACACCACAAGGCTGAAGGATCCAAGGCAGAAGCCAAAGAGTCTATGCTAGAGGCCAGGAGATGACATCCAAGCTGAAGGCAAAGACTGGAGCTCCTCTGAAACAGTGGAACCCTCCATCCTTCCTTACTTCCCTTTCCATGCTTTAAGTAATGAGCCACCCTAGGGTGTTGGATTGCTGAACTGATTTAGCTAAGCTTACGAAGTTCTCAAGTTGACACGGTCATCAACCACTACAACCTACCCCTGACAGCACTGTGACTTCTGCTTTTAGCTTGTTTCCTCAGAGGCACGGGGAAAGCAAAGTGACCAGGCGAAATCTTAGCTTCTAGTTCAACGTTGTTGTACTTCCTGGTACAAGCCTTCCTCCCTCTGGAACTAAGACTTCTGATTTAGCAGAACGTAAGGTGGTGGGGACAGGAAGCAACAGTTTTGCTAGTGGATCGCTAGGGGTAACGGTGAATGGTACCATTCCTACCCCTACCGCTAGATTCCTGGACCCATGAATCCTGGCTGTGGGAGGCATAGTACTATACAGAGGGTGCTGATGTGAAGCATCTAGAGCCCTTGAAGTACCCTTCCCAGCCATGCAAACTGTTGCCGCCTCACTGGTCCTGTAACTGCATCTTCAGAGGAGCATTCCAGCTTTCCATCAGTCCAGCTACTGCTGGATGGTGAGGACCGTGATGAGAGCAGCGAGGTCCATGAGCACGAGCCCACTGCTATTCTCCTTTGGCTGTAATATGTGTTCCTTGGTCAGAAGCAATGCTGTGTGGAATTCCATGGCGGTAGACCAGCACTCTATAAGTCCACGGATGGAAGTTTTGGCACAGGTGTTATGTGCAGCAAGGCAAATCCATATCCAGAATACATGGCTATGCCAGTGAGGACAAAGCGCAGTCCCTTCCATGATGGTGGAAGTGATCCAATATAATCAACCTGCCATGAGGTTGCAGGCTGATCCCCCCGGGGAGCTGTGCCATAGCAGGGACTCAGTGTTGGCCTCTGCTGCTGGCATATTGGGCGTTCAGCAGGGGCTGTAGCCAGATCAGCCTAGGCGAGGGGGAGTCCATGTCGCTGAGCCCAGGCACAGCCTCCAGGTCTGCCACCCTGGCCATTGTGTTCATGGGCTCACTGGGCAATGATGGGGTGGCTGAGGAAAGAGGTTGGCCACTGGCCACAGAATGTGTGGACACCTTCCCGTATTTGTAATGCTTTCTGTAATTTCTGAAGATCCCACCAAGCTACTTCTCACTCAGCCAGTCCTCATGCTCACTTTCTTACAGATGTTTCTCCCATTCATCTTTCCAGGCAGAGAGGGGGCACAAGGGGAGAAAAGCATGCATGCTTGGTAAAGGACTTGTGTACAGCTATGTCTGGCATCTAGAGTAATTTTTTGATTTTATTGACTCTGTGTTCTTTAGCTGGCTTTCAGCTTCTTTTGGCCTTCGTGACAGAAACTTGGGATTTGTGCCAAACTATAACAAACAGCTTCGTGTTTATGTTATAAATGCCAGCAGTATTATCACAGACAGCTTCCCTCCTTTGCCGGAGCTATTTTATTTCATTCTATGTTTTCTTTCCTCTCAGACACTTATTCTGCAGGTTAAGTCACATCGTACACACTTTTAACATATGTAACCTCAACCTGGTAAGAGTTAAAAGCCTAAGGTTAGCCTAGTTGCATCTTAACCATAACCTCGTTTGGTTCCACAGTGCATTATGGGAAGTAGTGCAACAGTAATCACTATGGTAATTAAAAAGATAATTGGTTGGTTCTTGCCAATGCTTGCACAGGTAGGCTTTTCTGCTGGAGAAACATCAAAAAGCCCAGAACACAGCATTTTGTGGTAGGGTAAACCACACCCTCTGCCCCTGTTATGGTTTATGTCTGGTTGTCCCCCTAAAGCCTCATGCAGTCATGGGGCAGGGACTTCTATAGATTGAGACTTGACTCATGAGTCATTGGGATTATGTATTTTAGTACTGATCTGGAGTTTGAGACTTGATCCATGATTCCTGGGATTATGTGCTTTAAGTACTCCTGGGATTATGGGTGTACCCTAAGGCAGCTAGGCTGAGGTGGAGAGCTTGAGTGTAATATAAAGAGAGATGGAGAAACAGACTCAGGCTGTTGCTCTTCTGCTGCTCTGGTTGTTTGGCTGCCTCTGTTGCCATTTTGCTGCTGTTCTGCTGCCATGAACTGGATGCTCTCTGCCCTGTTCCACTCAGCCTTGGGCCAGCCAAGTATGGACTGAAACCTCCACAAACTGTGAGCTAAAGAAACCTTTCCTTCCTTCATTTTGAGTGTCAAGTGTTTGCCCCAGCAGTGAGTGAAGAGTAACTAAGACAGCCCTTCCTTTAATGATCCTGACGGCAGCAAAGGAGAGTAAGTCACAGCCACATGGGAGACGCTGGCTCCTGAGTGTCCTGCTGCACACTGCTCAAGCATGGCGCTGCAGAGCTGACCACAAGGGGGATGTGAAGAGCCCTCAAGAGGAGGCAGCGAAGGATTCTAAGTGAGGAAAGTTTCCCAGAGAGAAAAATTCCAAGTGTGGTAGATCAAGACGTGCTTGGACACTGAGACTCAGACTCTCTTAAATCATGGCCAGTTGTTAGGAGCAAGCATCCGCTGGGAATGTGCCGTGCACAGGGTGTTGGTGCGCTGCATGCGTCCACATCTACTTCAATACAACTGTGTGAAGTAGGAGGCCTTAGCCCCATCCTGCACATGAAGGACATAAGGCTCAGAGACGTGAGCAGCCCTTGCCCAGAGTCCCAAGCTTTATACATAGTGAAGCTGGAATCTCTGTCTCCACAGTCCTCACCAGTGGTGGTAAACCTTTCAGCATTTGCTAGGATACAAACAGCCCATGAGGGCATGTGTGCCGAGCCCTCATCACCGCTGCCCTGTATTGTTCCCCCTCCCTGCTGGCTGCAGCTTGGATGCCCCACATTTCTGGCCACATGTGCCTGGGCAAGACTGGGGCATCAGGTATAAGAGCAACGGACGCATGGAGGCACCCAGCCTCTGTCACGTGGGTGGCCGGGCTCAAACATGTGATTTGAGCCAGTTTGGTTCACTTCTTATGGCTTTAGGATTGGAAAAGATGGACTGAAAATGAAAAGTCATTTCATCACAGAAGCTGATGTGAAGATTGGCGAGGTGGATTCAATACAGAGGCTTATACTCTGGCTCTGCACAAAGTAAAGTCGGGAGAAATACATGCAGCAGAGGGGAGGATGGAGTAGATGCACAGAGAAAAACAGATACCAACAGGAAGTGACTCTCTGTTGACTCTCCATCAGTCAGCCCAAGTAAGAGTGTGAGGGTCTCCTCTAGCCCAGGAAAACGTGTAAGAAAACATTACGAGATCAAAGACAGAGACACAAACCAAAGAGAACGGAGCTTTGGGCTAGCCACCTGGCTCCTGGCTGGGCCTGGGCTCCATGGTGGAACCTAGCTTTGGGTTCCTATGAGCTCTGCATCCCAGCAATCCTTTCCACCTGAGCTCTGAGTTAATGTGCCTCTTGTAGCCCCTGGAATTCTGAATTCAACAGCCTCATGCCAAAATTGTTTTACTTCCTGATAGTGTCCCCACCTCCTCTTCCTTTGTAATAATGACAACATGTATGAAGTGACCCGAGGATAAACAATAAGCCACCATTGTTATGAACCCAGGTTCTTATTTCTGTTGCTTTAGTTACCTTGCTGCTGCCACTAGGGGGGCTAGATCGTGCCTCCTCCTTCAGGCCTCTGGATTTTCCACCTGAAGACTTCTTGGCTCTTTGCTCTGGCAGTTACCTTCCCAGTTCCATACCAGGTGACTGGCATGGAACTCAGGGGACACCAAGGGGAAAGGGAATAGCTCAAGACAAGACCTTCACTTTTTCCTGTAAGTCCCCAAACAATGACCTCTCTGCAATCATAGACGTGGGTTTTGTAAGATAATCCTTAGGGTTATAAAAGTATCTAACAAAAAGAACAAAAGCAATATAGCTCAGATGAAGATGTGAGAAGAACTTACATTCTTGCTGCAATTCTCTTCCTTTTTTTAAAAAAAAAAAATTAAATTTTTAAAATTCTTTTTAAAAAATTTTTTTTTTAATTTTCTCTCTGATGGACTGTATTTCCTTCTTTGAGTTGCTCAGTATCCCTGGATCTCATCTGTACAGTGCTAGGGAGAGAGAGGATGGATGACATCCATTAAGGCCTGTTCCAGCTCTCACGTTCTAATATGTAAATTTAGATGTCATGTTACCTGCTTGACATTCAGAGAAGGAGACCCTGATGGTGTCACTGCTGAATTGTGTGTTTTATCATCACACGTGTTCTTGTAGCAAGTGTCAGAAAGGCGCTGAGAACAGCGCTGCTCTGACCCAACCGCTCCCTTCTAAGGTCTTGCTGTGCTTCCAGGAGGATTTCTCTGAGGGAAAGGTACTGAGCAGCAGAGAAGGCAAAGCAACACTAAAGGGCCAAGACAATGGAAGGGCTCTCCACATCTGGCAGAAGTCCAGTCTCACCAAGAGTCCCCACAATACGGCCCGGCAGTCAGCAGAGGAAGGGCAAGGACACACGCACTGCTGAAGGGGCGCATTTCTAACGCATGCGTCACAGCAGGCCAGGCTTGCAGGCTTTATTTAGGTAAAACCTTGGTCTAGCTTCGGCTCCCAGGGCTCCCTCTGACTCAGAGCTTCAGAATCTTGGCCTGCCGGGCCATGAGTCACGGTGATGAAATTTCAAGAGAAAGGGACATTCTTAAAATTAGCCTTGAGACAGCAACTGGCTTGTGTTTTCTCTGTAAGCTTCTTTTCCAGGTTATTTTAGTTGGTCTACCATTCCAGGGGACCCAGTGGAGAATGAATTCCACCAGTCTTTCGCCTACTCCACAACCCTCAGACTTCCACAGCTCCAGGGCTTCTCTGTGCTTGCTGTGCTCAGGGAAGCAGGCCAAGGCCTGGGCCACTGACCCTCGGGCCTGGTCTGGCCTTCACTCTTCCGTCTATGATCTTGATGTGCTTCCAAAAGAAGGATTTCTCTGAGGAGCCCAAGGCCAAGGCTGGGCTGGGTGAGTTGACCACCCAGTGCTAGAAGTTCCATCAGTCAACAAAAACAAGAGTGTGAGGGTCTCCTCTAGCTCAGCCTCATTCCTTTGCCTCTACACAGGCCTACTTTGTGCTTTTGACCAACTCTGCTCCCAGGGCAGGAAATCAAAGCTGACACTGATTTTTTTAGTCAGAATATTTCCATCAAGAATGAGATGTAGATGAACAATTTCTCCAGTGTTCCCAGTACAACAGAGGGTTCTGTGGATGTGGGGTACTTGTGGCTTGGTGCCTATTTTTTATGTACTCTGATGTAGAGCTGTTCTCTTCAATGTCTCTGCTTCTTCTCAGGGACATGCTGCCGGGCAGTTATAATTGGTATTCCCCTCAGCAAAGCCAAACAAAACCAAATGCACGAAGAGCTACCCGGGTCTCCAGGGAACAGCGGAAGTCACAAGTAGGAACTGTGGGTGCAGCCCACCTAGTGAAGTTCAGGAAGCTCCAGAATGTCTCTGCGTGTGCCCCTTTGCCAAGTCCTTTCTGTCAACATGCATGCATTCTTTCAGTCAGTCATTTGCAGGATTGGATGTTATACAAACCATATGCCTCACAGTGCTGTGTGCAGGGAATGTTCCCAGGAATAAAATGCAGCTGCTGCCCTAGGAATTCTGCCTTTAAGAGGGAAATGCCGGAAAGCACCCGTGGTCACACACGACAACGGGATGTCTCACTGCCACAGAAACCTGGGTGGAGCCTGAAACACAGGAAAACAGAAAGGTAGGGACGTGATCGGGCCCCATCCCATGAGAAAGGTGCGGATGTTGATTAGTAATTAAGAAAACAAACACGTTCCAAAAAGAAAAGCAAAATATTTTCTAGTTTCCTGAAAAAAGATGACTTATGAGATAACAGAAATGCAGCTTCCTGTTCTTTCCTTTGATTCTCTCTCTCTCTCTCTCTCTCTCTCTCTTTCCACCCCCCCTTCCCCTATTTCAGATCCAGCATGGTCAATTCCTTGGGTCACAGGAGAAGAAAGGAATGAGACAGCCTTGACTTGAATCTGGTCTTTGGCAAAAAAAAAAACCTTCCCTGGGTGAGCTAGAGCAAAACTCTTCTCCTGGGTCTATGCCCTGGGTTCTTGCAACTGGGGTTTCTGTCCCCCAGTTCTCTGACAGATACATTACTACTCCTGGTGTCACCTGGGGCCCTGGGAAGCACCTGTCTCCAGCCTTCCTACCAAAACTCCTCCCTCCCCCAGCAGATCTGAGGTGACCCAATCACATCGTAAGTCTCTTTCTGGTGTTGGTCATTTCCATGCCAACGAGCACAGCCCTCACTGTAGAAAAATGCCTGGGCACGCAGTCCAGACTCACCCAGCGTGTTCTCCTGGTCCCTGTCCCCAGACAGGAGGTCACGCTTTGTCACCCTCACCTTTCAGGAGCAGGAGCCAGATCCCAGTCCCACGCTTCCTCAGGCATGGCTCAGGAGCTAATCCTCTGCACCCCTACTGTGGAAAACATTTTCTCCTGGCCCCTGTGGTGCCTCCACTCCTCCCCTCAGGGAGAGAGCAGCGGCAGCCCTTTCCAAATGAATCTCTTCTCAATTTCTCCCCATCTTTTCACAGTTCTTCATCTGGATGTGGGCTGAGGCTGAAGATGCTTGAGCATTTTTCTTTGAAGATCTGCATCTTGGGATAGGCTGCCATGCTTAGTTGGGGATTTGATATTTATCATATTGGGGTCTAAGGTAAACTGGCAGCCAGAAGAACCTCATTCCAAACATCTTAGGATGCCTCATCCTGGCAGCAGCCCGACAGGAGTGGCGTCTCCAGGATGCTAAGTTGAGCTATGCTTATAAGCAAGCAGAGGTTGGGATTTCTTGAGGGCCTAATTATTTCCATTATCTATTCCACAGCCCTTACCAGATAAGCTCCTGGGCCTGGTCTCATCCTATGTCCTTCGAGGCAGAATTCACCTAGAGGACTGCAGCAGGTGTGCGGCTGGGATTGAGAACACGAGGCCATACCAGCTTTATCAGTGAAAATGAGAAAGGGCAGGTTTGAAGCCAGCCCAGGTTTCCTCACACAGACTCCTTCCTCTTCACAAGAGGTGACCACGCATTGCCAAGGAGACCTCCCTGGGTGGAGCGGCCACAGTCAGCATCCCCCGGCACCTTCAGAACTATAGGCTGCACTCACTGGCAAGGCTCCTGTTTCTGGGTTCTCAGCCCACCCACAGGCATCTCCAAGTGGTTAAAGATGCTGGACAGGGCAAAGGAGAAAACCGCAGCTCCAGATGCCCCCAGCTACCCCTAGCCTTGTTTCACCTCCTCCTAAAGCCATCTGCAGGATCCCAGAAGTCACATTCTGGACCCTGTGTAGGAAGTGAAAACTGAGTCACAAGTTGGTGACTCACTGGCTTGAGGTCACACAATGAGTCAGGCAAAGGAGGCCTTGGGACAAGCTTTTTAAGTCTTAGTTTCCAGATTGTCTCTAGGGAGCCACCCCCAAAGGGAAGCGGCTCCAGGGTACATGGGTGGGGAGGCTCGAGAAGAGGTCAAATCTCTCATCATAGAGTAATGACCTACCTTGGCTCTTTGCACAGCTCCCAGAGTGTTTGGAGCTTTATGCAATGGATTCTAGTGCTGTTTTGTAATCCTTGACCCCGTTTACTGATAAATTCATCCATCAATCATCGAGATACACTGGTTGCCCCTAGTGACGTCGCCATTCATTATACTTGAGCAACTTCTTGAGTTTCAGGGTTTGGGAAACCCTGGTGCAGAAAGACTGGGGTCAGGGGAGGTGCTGTGTAGCAGTGGTTAAGGATATGTCCTGGGCTGTTACACAAACCTGGACTGAAATCTCACTCTCATTTGCTGGAATCTTGGGGAAATCACTGACTTCACTTTTTCCAACGTAATGACAGCAGTGTGCCAGAAAGGTTGGATGGAGGAATAAATGAAACACTGTTTATAAATATCCTAGACTATAGGATATGTTCCATAATTGAGCAAATGTTCTTCATTAGAGATTTGGTTTTCCACTGAGCATTACTATTCTCCAGAACTTTGCTAGAGTTGGGGAGATAGTTCAATGGTATAAGAACCTGCCTGGCAAGTGCAAGGTCCCAAGTTTGATTCCCAGACTGAAAAAAAAAAAAAAAAAAAAAGAAAAAAAAAAGAAAAAAAAAAGAATTTTGACTAATTGCTCATAATATTAAGTCACTATTTACTAAGGTACAGCAAAAATTATTTATACTAACATACAACAAACTAGCAGAGAGCTGAACTTCCTGAGAGGGCTAGCAGTATAGCTCAGTAGACTAAACACTTGCTTAGGTAAGTACAGGGGCCAGGGTTTGATCCTGGCATGCCATACCAGCCCTGCGTCCAGGTTGACTGAGCCAGCAGTGGAGTCTGGATGTGGTGGTGCATGCCTGTAATCCCAGCACTAGAGGGGCAGAAATCAAGAGTATCACTATGAGTCTGAGCTCTGTAGTAAGACTCTGCACACACACACACACACACACACACACACACACACACACTTCCTGAGAGAAGTTGCATTTTGCATATTGCATTTTTGTCTATATTGCATCTTTAGGGCCAGACAGCAAACAGTAAGTAGCTGTCCACAAATAAAAGACTTAAGGGAATCCAATCCACCTAAACATCTTCAGGACTAGTGAGATAGCCCAGCAGACTGGGTGTCTGCTTAGGCAAGTGCAGGGACCAGCATTCTGTCCCCAGCACCACAAGCTGCACCGGCCCCACACCTGAGCCTGCTGAGCCTGCAACCAGGACCAGGCATGGAGCTGCACACTGTAATCCCAGGCTTGGGGAGGCTGAGAACAGGAGGATCACTACGAGTCTCAGCTGCACAGTATTGTGTATGTACTGTACCAAAAACAGTTTGAAAAAAATTCAGTTGTGTCATGCGTATTGGGTACAAACTGGATGCATCCATGGAGCAAGAAAGTGATACACAGCCCTGCACCGGATCTGATGTGTGGCCCCGTTTAGCTGTCAATATACAGAGCAGCGGAAGAGCAAGTACATATGAAGTGGAAAAGGAGATTCAAAGTCATAGACGTGGTCAGTCAGGTTAGAATAAACCTGAAACATATTTTTGAGGCAGAACCGGTATCTTAGATCATTCAGGCTGTTATTTAAAAAATGAGAACCTGGGACGCATACAAATGACATTTATTTCTGACAGTTCCAGGTGCTAGGAAGTCTAAGACGAGCAGTGATAGATATGGTGACCAGGGAGAGCCCTCTCGTCATGTCACAGATGCCACACATCATCTTGCACTCACACACCAGAAGGGTGAAACTCTCTGTATTATACAGGAAATCCCATGCAGAAAGGCTCTGCCCTTTGGCCTGGTCATCGCCCCCAAGTCTCACTTTTCGTATCATCACAATGGTGATTAGATTTCCCCTGCAGAGCAGAGCATATGAACTGGTATATGGGTCTCAAGAGAACTGGTGGAGTCAACCAAAAGCCAAGAAGAGACCAGGCATTAGGAAGCAGGATTGCTAGGTGGAGCGTGGTGGCGCAGACCTGGGACCCAGCACTTTGGGGGCTGAGGCAGGGCAATCGCTGTGAATCTAAGGACGGCCTGGGCCACATCTTGGTGGCCAGCTCAGCATGCTCAGGAGTAGGGCCGGTGCAGCTTGTGGGGCTGGGGGTGGAATGCTGGTCCCTGTGCTTACCTAAGCAGACACTTAGTCTGCTGAGCTATCTCAGCAGTCCTGAAAATGTTTAATGTGGATTGGATTCCCTTATATTATAAGACCAACCTGAACTATGTAGCAAGACCTATCTCAATGGAAGAAGAAGAAGAAGAAGAAGAAGAAGAAGAAGAAGAAGAAGAAGAAGAAGAAGAAGAAGAAGAAGAAGAAGA